>JAIKVE010000143.1:0-28967 GCA_024679115.1 Phytophthora pistaciae | reverse complement strand
CCTGTATTCGGGGTGCAACCTAAATTGACAGGCTGCATATTGTGTGTACAAACTCTGTATTGATGTTGGTTATTTTGGAGAAGGTCTTTGCTCGTGATCTCACTCCCATTCAGGACTCCCGGAACGAGTAGCGCCCGGAAGTTCTCTGTTTTCCTGTATCTTTTGATCAATTGCGATTCCCAAGGTTGAAACTCGGTCCGCCGAAGATAAACGACACCTATAGGGATTACACAAGGTCACACGTCAACCGGAGCTTATATTCATTGTAAGTTTCGGGTTTCCGTAAGCTAAACCCTCCCGGGTCTAAGCCTAACGGACGTACGCTATACGCCCTGGACGATAAAGGCGTTCACCCGCCTCGCCTCATGGTGCTCGTACTACCCGTCGTCAGGAAATCTCGACTACGTACATACAGTGCGCCCCGGAGTTACACTTCCAGCTCTGCTGAGTCCATTCACAGCCAAACGCTAACTTCGCCTCACTCTAAGCCACTCAATCCACAACAAAACCACCCTGGTCAGACTTTCCCGCCCGGAGCTCACACCGATTGGGCAGAAGTTTGGTGGCTCCGGCCAGAAAACCTGGAGCCACATCGTCACAACCGCCCCTCCAGCTGGGATCCACCAAGGAGACGCATGGCGAGTCGGTCGATTCCGGCTGGACCACCACGATCCAAGCGATGCCCAACATCACTTTGGTCACCGTACACTTTCGTCCTTCCCGCACTCAACTTCGTCATCCCTTTGGCCGAGTGGTCACGCGATCACCATCAACTCCAACGTCGAGAAGGCTACAACGGCTCCAGAACAAAGCAGTCGTCGCTTCTCACTCCTCCACTTCACTCGAACTGCATCCTTCCTCGTCTCGAGCTCAAACCATGTTTATCGGGTTCACACTTTTCTCGACCAAGCTCCTCAGCGCTACTTCCACAGTTTCCAGGCGGGGCGCCCCTTTTTTTTTCCCGAAACGGGATTGTTCCCTTCAGCATTACTCCGTCCGGGGGAATTTCCAGTCACGAGTCGCGCTTACCAGGGCGAAGCCGTTCGCAAGACATCGGGCTGAACATCTCCAACGCGGATGTCGTGCCTGCTAGTGCAGACTGTTTTGAAGTGCGCCCCTGGACGTGGCGTCTGAACTCCAACCCTCATCGTCGGGGTGATGCCATCCTGGGCGGACATTTCCGTCCGAATCTGAACTGCAATCGCTCCTCGTAACGCGTCAGCACCCACCCCAAGTCCCGAACGTAGTCAAACCTCCGAGCTCGCAAGATGGTCTTCAGCCGAGTGTCGTTCAGCTTCCGGATGTACAGTCGGATGTGTCGCTTGTGCCTGATCTCCAAAGAGTGTAGCTTGATGCCAGCTCTGAGCGCAGCCACGTTAAATCGGTAGAGGAATTGACATGGCGTCTCGCCCGGAGTCATCTCGAACGTGAAGTACCTACCAAGGCGGGATTCGGAATCTCTGCAATATCGCTTCTTGAACTCCTTCGCTAGCCACCTCCAGTCGCGCCGAAAGTGTTTGGAAGTTGACCATACCAGTGCCGCGGTGTTGGTGGCATCCTGACCGCAAACTCCTGGATCCGCATCTTCGACGTCCAACGATTCTGGGCGGCCGCGTGCACAAAGCACTCCCACCAAATAATGCGGCCATCCAGAGAGAGAAGCCACTTCATTGAACATCTCAATCACTCCCAGGTCGACGTACAATCTCTCATCCACCATTACATCAATATGAGACTCGGCCAGATTCGTGTCACTATCATCAACTCCGCCCGGGTCTTCGACTTCTACAACATCTCCGCTCAGACTGGACAGCACAGCCGATTCTTCATACACGCCCGAGTCTCCAATTGATTCTGCGTCTCTGCCGGACATCTCGTCATCTGAGCCACAAAGGGTTTCCGACGATGCTGCTTCGGGCGGAGGTCCCAGACTCGGCGACGTGGCCTCGGAAGTCGGCTTGAACAAGGGAGCCGAGGGCGCCCCAGTCGTAGCCTCCAAGCGATCAGATACTCCGGTCGAACAACTTTCATACCCGTAGGTAGGCAAGCTCATCGAGAAGAGGGGCTCGTGGTCAACGCCTTGAACACCACTTGGAATACCCTCAACGGATACATCGTAGGTGCTTGACGGGAGAGTGGCTTGGTAGCCCCCATGATGGGCTTGAGCGGCAGCCGTCAAATTCAGAGTGAAGTCACTTCCAGAATCCTCGCGAGCCATTGTGCCTGGTGGGGACTCGACTTCGACAGAGTTCTCGTGCCTTGTCGCAAGGCTGTCCCAAGCGGCGCCTTCCGTGCTTACGCAGTCAGGCTTGGTTGTACATTCTGGATTACTGACTGCACTCTGGACTTGAGTTGCCCAATCAGGGGAGAATGTTGAACGATCATGCTGCACTTGGGCGGATGTCGCTCGAGGTTATGTGTCGGATCCGTCTGGAATTCTTCTGTGTTCTGATGGAGCTTACGATCGTACCCAGCTTCAATCACAGTCGTTGCTTGCACGCCGCTTCGAGTACGGCCAGGGTCTTCGTGACCTCAGCAACCCATGCTGCATGCTCTGCTTTGCGCCGCTCTTCGACTTGTGCTTGGTGCTGCCTCAACCGCTCGGCCACTAAGGCCACCACACGCTCGCTTTCAGCTCGGGCATCCTTTACACAGGCTTTATTGATGATCGGCATCAGCTGGAATGCTTCGTCGTCACTGTGGCAATCATGACGTAAGTCCCGCTCGACATTTCCCAGCTCGGCCAGGCTGTCCGTGCCTTGTCGAAACTGAGCTGCCAGCCTTGACTCAACTCGGCCGACTGCGCCCGACCCAAACTCCGCCCAGACATCACTTAGCCTACATAGGGTTACAGGTTGCGTCCAGGGCGAGGAAGCGTTGGCCGCGTTGCTGTCCGTCTCCGAGCGTGCTCCTCCGCGTCGCGTCGCGTTAGCATCCATCAAGGGCGATGCCACTGTCGTGTAGGAAAACACGAGTTTACGAGTCCTCGCCCTATCAACCGAAGTCTTTAGGACGAGCCCTACCAACAACACACGCCTAACCCGAAAGGTCGGCGGATATGTCGGGATAATAAAACCTGAAGATCAGGTCCGATCCCTTATACGGGCTGGAATGTGCCTCCCTGTGTGTTGCGGGTCAGGTAGGTTACCCTTTGGTTCAAATATAAGAGCACCCTTAGCCCGAGCCGTCCCAAGTGGTGAGTGCTGTGTTGCCTTCGTGCCCCTCCGTGCTCCGTCGCCACCGGTCGTCCGGTGACCCTGGCAGCGCGCCGCCCTTCACATTCGCGGACCTCGGTCCAGTCGCTCAGGTGAGTCTTCGTGTGATGTGCTTGTGCGCTGCTCCTGATCACTCCACCGTTTCTAACCGTCTTCAACTTGATGCAACTTGCTGCAGAACGCACAGCTGCTCGTCCCCATGGGCCATCCCATCGGTTCCTCGGCGCCAGCCTCGGAGGCCTCGGCGGTGCCAACTCCCGCTCGTGCATCAACACGCGGGGTTCCCCGATGGCCCCAGGTTTCGGATGCGTCTCCTGCGGCTTCGGTACCTTCGTCTGGTGCTACTGGTAGCGCCGGGGCTGCGTCGTCACCAACTCCCGCATCTGCAGGTGCACGCGGGGTGGCGAGCAGTCTCCAGGCTGCGCCTTCAGCTGCCACGAGTCAAGCTTCGGTTGCTAGTGCTGGGGAGGCTTCGGTTTCGAGTTCAGTGGTTCCGGCGTTACCAACTCCCGGTTTGCAGTCTGCTAGCGGGGCATCGTCGGACCCTGCGTCAACTCAGCTGATCCTCCGTCCTTCGCCCGACTCCAGTCCTCTGTGCGAGCCTTCGTCAAGTGCTGCGCACTTCTGTCGAACCGGTGACCCACTGCCTGCCCTTCCACACGAAGCTTTTGTGCCATCTCCACTACCCTCGGCGCAGTTGCTTGCGGTTGAAGACATCGTCCATCACGAGGAGCAGGTTGCAGTCGAAGAACTTCGCGAGCACTCGGAACGACGCTTCGGAAACTTCACCCAGCTCTAGGTCAGCTTGGTGCGTCATCCTCCGTTGCGTGTCGACTACGAGCTTGGCCAGAGGCTCGAGCAGGCTCAAACCCTCGGTGAAGTCGTCGAGGCACTCGATCCGGACCCTTGCGGGCCGACCATGGGCTGGGATGAGGAGATGCACAGGCTTCGTCTCGAAGTCGGATACTTCCAAAGCCGCGCCCGACATTTCGAGTCGTTGCTCGACCAGGAGACGGACCTCAAGAACCAAGCCCAAATCTTGTGTCACCGAGCCTTGTTCGAGCGCAACGAACTCTTCGAGGTGGTCAAGTCGCTTCGCCACGAGCGTGACGAAGTCTCGCGTCAGCTGCGGAAGTCAGACTCGGCCTTGGCGACCAATAATGAGACGGTTGCCCTCTTGAAGTCCCAGTGTGAGCGGTATGAGGCTTCGCTCAAGGCTTCGGACTCGCTCCTGGCGAAGGATCGCGAGCTCTTCAAGTCGGGCCTCCAGGAGTACAACCGTAGCATGCGGCAACTCCGAAGTCTCCTCGTCAATCAAGCCCGTGGTCAACCTGAGACTCAAGAGCTCGTCCGTCGCATGGATGAGGACGTTTTGCCCAGGGCATTCGACGCCTTCCTGGAGGTGTTCGACTCCGCATACCCAACTCCTAGCTCAGCATCTGTGACTCCAAGCTCTCGTGAATCTTCGCCTTGTACTGGTACTGTTCGCCGTCGAGCTATTGCTCCGGCTGGCGCTCAAGCCGATGGAGGCGGAAGAGTCATGTGATGACTCGGATGATGAGTTGGCCAACTCTCGCCCGGCCAAACGTCGCAAACGTGCGCAACGGAAGGCTCGGGAGACACCTCGGCCTGTCCAGGTGCGCGTGTCTTCACGTTCGGGTGCTGCTTCGAAGCGCGCCGCAAGACTCGGTCGCTCCTCCGTCAACTTGCAGAAGAGAGCTCGTGCCAGGTAAGCTTCTCGCCCTTCGTCTCCTCCGGTTGCAGTCGTTCGTCACGAGGGTGCACAAGCTTCGGTTGCTGGCTCTACGGCTGCTCAAGTCGGTCCTCCTCCGTCTCCAACTCCGTCTCCAACTCCTTCCGAGACTTCTACCACTCTCTTCTCCGATTCCGGGGAGGCAGAGGTCGAGTTCGACACTTCGGACCGAGAGGTGGAGCTTGAGGATAAGCGTCCTGCTGAGAGTTCGCCGTTCGAGACTTCTGTCGTGATCCCGCCGCGTCGAGATGGGCGTCCAGTTCGTCCAGCTTCGACTACATCAGCTCTCCGCTCCTTGTCAGTTGTTGAGCGTGAGACTGCACCCGACGATGAAGTTCTCGGCGACGGTACGAAGCCAAGCGCCAACGAGCCTTCGGCCCCGGCTTCTCCTCCGCGTTGGCGTCATCAAGGTTCGTCAGGCAGACGGTAGCAGCGCAATCCTTGGGTCCAAGTTGTGGCCACTCTCTCTGCAACGAGCACGGCCTACATGTCAAGCTTCGCTCGAGCTTCTAGCAACCTCTCGTTCGGGTGTCTCGCAAGCTGCCGGACACCGCAACTCCATTCCTTGGAGCCAAGCCGTGCTGGTGCATTATCCAGAACGTTCGGATGACGTACCCGATTGCAGGTGACGTGCTGGTGGAGTGCTCGGTCGAGGGTATCGAGGCTTGGTCTGCCTGGACAAACCCGGATCACCCTTTCCAGAGGTTTCTTGCCTGCATGCCGACCGAGCCCTGACTGTTCAAA
This sequence comes from Phytophthora pistaciae, assembly GCA_024679115.1. Classification (NCBI taxonomy): domain Eukaryota; phylum Oomycota; class Peronosporomycetes; order Peronosporales; family Peronosporaceae; genus Phytophthora; species Phytophthora pistaciae. Next base: position 23,255 of record JAIKVE010000143.1, on the reverse strand, counting down.
GTCGAGGAGTTCATGCCAGACGTGTCCATCTCCATTCGTGCGGAAGCACGGTCATTGTTGGTAAAGCTCTGGCGACGATTCACTGGTCGGTATGTTGGTCGTACCGAGAAGAATGACCTAGGCTTCGCGCTTTTCGAATGCGGGCACTGGATCTCGACTACTGCAGTGGAACGTTGGCTTTAGGCTCTGGCTGAGATCTTCGGTAAAGAATCGCCAGACTACTTGACTATTCTGGCAGCGTTGACCAAGTACAACCGCGACCGCAACAATCGTGCAGACCGCCTGCGCCTACAGATTCCCAAGCGCTGGTGGCAGTGGTGCTTCCCAGACTTCGCTGGCCACATCTCGTGCGAAACCGAGACCATGCTCGAGGCTTCGGTGCTGCAGTACTCGTTCGAGAACTTGACGTGGGCTCCGCGGTCGGACGAATGGATCTCAGAGTCTCTGGAGCTGGATGGACACCAGCCGTGGCGCAATTGTTGGGTGGACGTGCCGTCCGAGCACCCGTACAACACAACCTTCGCTCCGTGCAACCCTAGGGTCCCACTCTTCGTTCCGCGCGGCATGACTGTTCGTGAGGGCGCGTCTGCAATCACAGTCAACCCGGTGCTGGATCCTCTTCGTGTTACAGCTCCGTGGGTGCTGCGAGTTCACGAACTTTCACGGGCCACCTTTCGGTCTGCAGGAAGACGGACAGCAAGGATCAGAAGACGAGGTTTCGGAGGAAGAGAACGTCGAAGAGGTCGTCGATGAGATCGAGTCTTCTGAAGAGGGGCAAGGCGAGTCAAGCAATGCTGCAGACGCCCAAGTTCCTGCTGACGAAGCTGCACCAGAGCAAGAAGCCCAAGATTCAACGACGGTCACGCAAGACTCGGCTCAAGAAAGCGCTTCGGCTACGGAGGCCCCTGTTGAGGAGGCCCCAGCCAGTGAGACTTCTGCCAAAAACCAAGTTCGCCTTCGAGTGCTGCTGATCAAGCTGCCACGCAAGGCGAGGCTTCTCCAGCTGCGCGTCTCCGCGTTTTGGCCAAGGTCGCGTCGTCTTCGGACGCCTCAGATTCGTTCCGGTTCTCCATCGTTTCTTCGTGTCCAAGTCGAGCTAGATCAGGGTATCCAGAGTTCGTTCGTACTATAACTAGCTCGCCCATGCAATTCAGTAGTCGTTTGTTCTTCTTTAGCTGTTCTCCATAGTTTCTCCAATCGTAATCTCCACATCGCAAAGTCTTGTCCACTTCAACATACAAATATACAATCTTCGTCCGCAGTATCTTCTTTCGTCTGCTGGGGCGGGCTGCGTAGCCCCGCCAGCAGTTCATCATTGCGAGAGGGGTGCAACTAGTCCTCGTCTGCGACTTGGACCATTTGCAACCTTCGGTCGCGGCGCTTTTCGTGTAGGTAGTCATACAACAGTTCACCTCGCGAAAGGTTCGACGCGGGCTCCCACGAGGGTTCATCGTAGCCAACCCACTTCACCTTGAACTCTCGGACCGCACGCTCAGTGCTCGTCGAGAGGGGAATTCGATCATCTAAGATGGTTTCAACCTCATACTCGACCGCGAGGTAGTCAGGTTCCCAACTACCCTCCGGGAGTAACTCCTCGTCGATGTCCAGTCGCGGCTCCTCAGTCACCTCAGCAGCCAGTCGAGTCTTCGGTCGATCGCCAAACCCGTTCACCGCCTTCAGTCAGGACACATGCACTATCGGGTAGAACCGATAGTCACTCTTGTCAGGCAAATCTAGTTCGTATGCATACTCGTCAACCTTTTGCTTGATTCGGAAGGGACCATGCCAGCGGTGTGCCAACTTCTTGGTCAGCCCTGGCTTGACACATTCCATGTACAGCCATGCTCGGTCTCCAGTCTGGAAGAGGGACTTCGGCGCTGAGTCTGGTAGGCCATCTCCACCCTCTGCACCTTTTGGTTCATCTTCCGAAGCTTCACCAGTTGCGGAAATTGGACGCACAGCACGTTCCGCCCGAATTAAAGCTTCGTTATGCTTTTGAGCTCGCCGAGCTTCTCGACTGCTTGATACTCCTTCGCCATTTCTAGCGCAAATTCTTGCTGCCTGTTGACTTCTCGGCACCATGCCAATGCGTCTGACTGTCGTCCGATGCCTCGTTTCAGCGAGGAGGACATTGCTCTGAGAGTGGACCTTGCGTCCCATCCGTGCACCAAGTAAAATGGTGTGTCCTTGCTCGTAGCGTCCTGCGAGTTGATAATTGCAAAGATCAACTTCTACGCAATCTCATCCCAATCCTGTTGCAGCGGGTCCTCCGCGTATACTCGCACAGATTGCATTACGGTCTTGACCGAGCGTTCCTGCTGGCCGTTAGCCTGCGGCCGGTAGCTCAACGTAGCTCTAGATCGTGACTGCATCATCTCAGCGAAGGTTTGGAAGACCTCGCTCATGAAGCGCGGGTCACGGTCTTGCCTTATCTGAGACGGTGCTCCGAACCTTCGGTACACGCACTCCTCGAATGCTTGCGCAACGCAGAGTGCAGACGTGTCCGTCATGGCCTTACCCATGACGAATCCAGTGGATGCACACTGAAACAGTAACAGTGCGGTGTTGCCCCGCCGAGTCTTCGGTAGGGGTATCACAAAATCCATCGAGACAATTTGCAGCGGGCGCTCGGCCAGGATGTTGCCAGGCGAATATCCACGCAGTTGCGGACGACTCTTGCTTGAGCGACAATCCGGGCACGAGCGCGCATGTTTCTCGACATCGGCGAACAGTCCGATCCAATAGTAGTCTGCCTTCACACGGTGGTAAGTTCGGACGATACCTTGGTGACCGCGTTCCAACGAGTCATGACAGTTCTACAGGATTTCTTGAACCATCGTTGTTGGCACCACTAGACGAAGTGTCGTCTCCTCAGTTCGATCGCGTCCCCACCGACGGTTCGAACCAAGGAAGTAGAGCAAGCCGTCTTCACTTAAGACAAACTTATCAGCCATCTTCCAGGCTTCGCGTGCAGCTTTGTAGGCGAGCTTCGCTTCTTCTCCCTTTAGCACCGTCTTGAGGGTTGACCATCGGAGCTCCTCGTCCTGAGCGGCGCCAATGCGCCTGCGTCGTTCTTCTTGCACAAACCAGCGGGTCAATGTCATCAGCACTCGGTTCATGGACCAACGTTGCATCAGGCCTCGGTTGGCCCGGAAGTTCATCAGACTCTTATATGGCTCCCACGACTTCACGGGCCTTCTCCGGCGTCGCTTCACACATGATCACCTGAACCGGGGCCTGCGTGTCGAGGGCGCATTGGTTCTCCAGGGCGTCCTCCCGGCCGACCAACATCTGGGTGGCCTGGAAGGTTCGCTTCATCTCCCCGTCAGCAGCCTCAGTCTTCCGGTCCGCGGCGTTGTCCTTGTCCTGGAGCTGTCGCTTCATCTCCTGTACGCTCGCATCCACCCGAGCCATGGCATCCTGCGTGACTCGCATCATGGTCAGCGCTACATCGGAGGTTCTCGACGCAGAGGAGTGAGCTGACCACTCGGATTTCACGGATCGGCTGGGCAACCGCTTTGCCTTGGATAGTCGCTTGGGACGGCGGGAGTGTTTAAGACCCCGGTGGCTACGGTGCCTATCGTCTTCCGAGCTGGATTCGCTGGAGGAGCTGCTTGGGCTTGACCTTCGGGAGCGCCTGTGTCTCCGAGACGTCCTCGACCTGTGGCCACTCCCAATGCTGGCGTGACCCGACTCCGACATATCGACATCGTCCTGGTTCACCTGCACTGGTGGCACAGGGAGCACCGTCTCCGTGACTTGCGCACCCCAGCCTCCCTGAATGGGGCTGGTCCGCTTCGAGCAGTCATGACCATTTCGGACGGCGCGGCATGCGGCATGTGGGCGCCTGCGGCTCCGCCGAGCGACCACATCGAGGACCCTGACGACGAATATGGTTCCGGCGAACGTGTCCCGGACGTGGCGCTGGGGTTCGACCCCTCCGAGTCGGCGCCCGATTCTCGTCCCTAGCTTCGTCGGGAAACTGCGCTCTGGGCGACGGACATCCGGGCGCCCAGGGCGTCGGCATCTTGACTCACCGGGATGGAAGACCGGTATGACAAATGGGAGCTCATGGACGGGATTGACGACGGACGTGACGGGCCATACTGTGGGCGCTTGGATTCAGGGCGGCCCACTCCTGAACTCGCCGGACTTCGGGTCGGCCGGACCCCAGCCACCCTCATCCGGAAGAGGCATTCTCGGCCGAGCACGTCCATCTCCCGGGTCGACAACAGCACGTCGCCATCCGGGCGTTCCTCCTTGACCGCATCCAAGGTGGCGTCCTCCAACGCGTGAACATCCATTGCTGGTATGACTCGGGTCGGGACACCCGCAGTGATGCTTCGCCATTCCAGAAGCTCGGCAGCGAGCAGCTGCTGGAGATCCTGTATGAGCATCCGTACCACGATTGGCTCCACTTGGGAAGCCCGCGCTTGAAACCATGGGGGAATCAGGTTGCGAAACCTAAATCCCGCCTCGAAGAACAGCGTCTGCAACAGGGCGGCGCACTCGCGCAGGGATAGCGCGGTCGTGGGGATCAGGGCCGCGGTGGCATCCGCGGCGGTGCATGGAGACAGTCGAACCAAGCTTCAGTCCGAAATCCAGTTGTCGCTTGGGTGCATCATTGTCGAGCGAGCCGCAACGTACCGGGACGTCGCCGTAGCCGCCGTCCACCACGCTTGGAAGTTGGGTGTCGGACTGGGTCAAGTGTACTCGACAGTCGGGGACATCACAAACTCGAGTGTCACCCTCTCCCAGCGGTGAACCTGGTCGGCCACGAACTCCTTTATCCGGGCGGCGGACGCCTGCTCTCCGGAGTCTTCATCGGGGCCAGTCAGGTCGATGACCATGTGGGGATCTTCTGGGGTGGCCACGCTGGGCGACGCGTCCGCAACGGCATTCGGAGTGGGCGATCTTGGCAACGGGGCCTCGTTCGGCAGCTTGGCGCCGGTTCTTCTTGGACTGCTGGCAGCGATCCTTCAACCTTGATCGTGTGCGCCTGGGAAGGGGATGACACGATGTGGAAACAGATTTTTGTCTGCACCCATGTCCGACCCCATGGATACGCCGACATTTCGGTGAGCTGTGATTGGTCGCATGAGACGGAGATCCGGTAGAGACGAGTGTGACGTATGGATTGTGCATGTGAGTGGCGATTTGGTGGGACCCGGCACTTGCAGCAAATATGGGCTCACAGGATTGGAGATTCGCCCACTGGATGAGCGCTCTTATCCGGTGTGGAGTTACGTATCCTGTCCGTCCGCCGATTTCCCTAACTGCAGGATAGGCCCAAGGCGCCAAAGTGCGGCCAGCGAACGTATCCTGGCCACTGCCTGCATTGGCTCAGTCAAGTTGTCGGACCACCCCACTGAATCGGCCCCACCAGACATGATCGCACGCGCACAAGACCCCGTTGGATGAAGCCTCGTGTTGTCCGAGCTGGATCGTGGTGCACCCGGTGGTGGCGTACCGAATGAAGAAGTGCCACACTGGATGGGGACAGACATGATCGCGGATCCCGTCCGACCCCAGTGCCCACATTGGATATGGAACAAGTCCAGTGCGCGCCGCGTGTGTTCACACAGCGGCGTCGATCCAGACCGGATGAGACCAAGATCCACCAAGATCTCCAAGCGACACAGAATGAGCCGCACATCCAAGGGAGAGGTCCAGTTCCAAGACGAACAGACAGCGTACCCAGGTACCTCTGTCATCATCTGATGAGTGTACCCGAAGAAGTGTCGTCGTCAAGAAGTCTCCGCATACCGAAACCAAGACAAGCATACTGAAGAACTGCCAAGAAGCACAAGCATACTCAAGACAAGCGAAGCATAGTGAAGCCTACATTAAAGTCAGTGAAGTGATAGAAGATAGCTAGCCAAACGTAAGATCTAAACAGAAACCAATTTGCCGAAGAACACACGGACGACTCTGTCCTCGGGGCAGAAGTAGCACCCCGACTTTGACGTCTTCAAGAGCCTTCCGGGAGACTGCCTGCGCGCGGTCTAGGCACGTTTAGGGACGCTTCCAAGGCCTCACTGGTGTAGTGAGCACTGGTGTAGTGGGGACTCCAAGGTACCAAGGCAAAGTCGGCAGTGACTGGGGGGTCGCACCCTGGAGTGATCTGTGAGAGATTTATTTCCTATTTGCGTGCTCTAATCGGGCATCCATTTCATATTCCCTACTGTGTGTCTTTGGTGGTTGAGGTAGTCACCCCCAGACCGAATTGATTGACTACTGTGTGATAGGACCAAATTATATTTTGTATTGTTCCCTCATTCTGTGAGGGTGGTGTGCGTAAGCGAGTGTGCATCCAGGGTTGACCAGTGCCTTGGGTGACGGCTCCGAAGTTGACTGGTGTATAGACCCCCCACCCAAGGGTCTCAAAGAATAAGTGGTGTCTGTATATTTTGTGACGTTTAGCTCGGCATTGTATTTCTGTGTGTTGGTTATTCTGAATTACGGATCTGACTGTGGTCCCTTTCATTCGGTCTGAGCTTCTGTTCATTCGGTGTGGTTTATCCCAGGAACACACCCAGCAGACTTTATTCTGTATCGCAACAACTCCGCTCGGCAAAATCCGATCGGCCAAAGGTAAACGATACCTATAGGGGTTGACACAAGGACACACGCCAAACACCGGGCCGCATTTAGTGCGATTCGGTGCGTCCAAGTGGTTCCAGGCCCGGGTCATTCAGGCCCGTTCCTAACCGGGATCGCGATCCCAAACTTGGTCTGGGATTGGTTAGTTTCTTCCCGCCTATTTCCGACTGTGTACCCCAAGCGTAACCCCTGCGATCCAGTCTCTGATCGCGAGCCGAGAGGAATCGCCGGATCGCGCAGCGCCTCAGCGCAATGCTACCGCACCAAATATTCGTAGCTGTGTGAAAGGATAATATCCTAGTAAACTAGAGCTCACGCGCTACGTGCAGCTCCTGTCGGCGTATTTTTACGTTTCTCATTGAGTGCCTAAAGCTATCAAAAGAGATTTATAGTAAATCCTGCATTTATTTATAGCTTTTTGCTTTCATTGCGATATATGACCGGGTCGCGACCCGGTTAGGAACGACCGGATTGCGACCCCATTGATTGCAAGCGGTGTCACCTACCCCTTTGGGATCGCGATTCCGGTTAGAAACGGCCCTCAGTGTTCCGTGGGCTGTTTATCGCGTGGACAATCTCTGGTACTCCGAACCCGAATTCATTCGGTCCGGCATAGTGTGCTATACACCCTGGACGATAAAGGCGTTCACCCGCCTCGCCTCAGGGACTCATCCGAGTCATCGTCCAGCACCATCACATCTTGGGCCGGCCGGGACGTTCCCGAAGGTTTATCCACGGTCGACGACTCAACCTTGACGGCGCCTCCCAAAGACGCCTGGGCGGGCGCGTCCGGGACGGACACGCCCACAACCTCCACCTCCGAGTCCGGAGTGGGTTTCACTTCCGAGCCACTCGGGGTCCCTTTTCTTCGTCATCCGGGGTGGCGGCATTCAAGGACACGTGGTGCGCATCCTGGGCCGCCGGCTCCGAATCCGGCTGATCTTGGGCCTCCGTCGACTCCTTCTCCTCACGAGCTGCCTAGCGCTTCGCGGCGTTTGTCCGGCGAGCATTCCGCTCGACTTCCTCGAGCGATTGCTGCTCCTCCGGCGGCATTCCTTGAGTCCGACGCGAGCGTCGCACGCCATCCGCGCCCGCCGCGTCCCCTTTCGCGTATGTTGTCACTTCCAGCCATAACCCCAAGAGTTAGTAGGTTAGTAGCCCTCAGCACCCCTTAAAGATCCTCAATCAATATACAAGGCCCGGTCAAAACCCTAGGCAACCAAATCCGGGCACGCGCACCAGCTGAGGCGAGGCGGGTGAACGCCTTTATCGTCCAGGGCGTATAGCGTACGTCCGGAAGCTTAGACCCGGGAGGGTTTAGCTTACGGAAACCCGAAACTTACAATGAATATAAGCTCCGGTTGACGTGTGACCTTGTGTAATCCCTATAGGTGTCGTTTATCTTCGGCGGGCCGAGTTTCAACCTTGGGAATCGCAATTGATCAAAGATACAGGAACACAGAAAACTTCCGGGCGCTGCTCGTTCCGGGAGTCCTGAATGGGAGTGAGATCACGAGCAAAGACCTTCTCCAAAATAACCAATATCAATACAGAGTTTGTACACACAATATGCAGCCTGTCAATTTAGGTTGCACCCCGAATACAGGTAAATTCGGGATGCCCCACGCGCACCACTCCTGAATGTCAGGAGAACAATACAGGTACCTTCCTACCACACGCAATCTACAATCGGGTCCTAGGGGGCGATTGCCACAACCTCCTAAAACACATGGAATATGAAATGCAAGCGCACACTGAGAGTGCACGCCGCAACTAGGAAATGAAACAGGTGTACCAACCCGAACGGGCAATACTTTTGGGTACCTGACTTGGGTTGAAGATGTAGTGAGAAGTTTTCGGGGGCCTTGGACCAGGCGTTACTCAACGCTCGCAGCGGGGCTCCGAATGGTACACCCTCTCGTGGGCTCCTAGGCGGTACACTCGCCCGTGGGCGGCGGCTGTCCTTAGGCGAATTACGAACCAGGCACTTGCGCACTTGAACGCAAAACAAACTCTGTTGATCTTTATCCTCTTCTCTCTCTCTCTTTGGCTATCTCTCTCTCCCTTATACAAAGGGAGAGATCTCTCTTCTTCTTCGTATGGTCTTGTTACCTTGAGGGCCGCTGGATCTTCACGCGGTCTCCTCTGCTCATATCTTCACACACTTGTTCGGGTTCACTTGGTCTCAGTATACCCGGGCGTCGCGTCGCGGCGCACACTCATCACTTGATGCCGGAGGGACTTGGGTGCCTGACATCGGGATCTGCTGCACTGATTACGCCTCGGACTCAGACTGGCTCACTCTCCATATGTGAAACCAAGTCACGCCCGGAACTGGCGTCTTGGTCGCTGACTTCGCTGACTTGGCACGTTCCTGAGCGTCCGTCCATTGGCTGGTGTTCACAGTGTCTTGAGACTTCTTCATTCAGGGCAGTCATGGTCCATTCGGGGCTGTCAACACTTGGGCACTCCGGGCGTTGTTCATTCGGGATAGTTGCACTCCATTCAGGTTGTCGGTTGTCGCTCCAGGCTGCCGCCGACTCCACGAGCCTCAGTGGCCACTTGGTCTCGCTGCTTGAGATCCTCAACTCGTTGTCGGGTCACACTCGGGGTCTTCGTAGTCGCAGTGTCCTGGATAATCATCTTCTTCATGGTAGTGTCGTCATTCAGGGTGTCGATGGCTTGATGTACTTGATTGTGGTCTCACTTGGGCTGCTGAGGACTCGAAGTATCTTGAGGGGATGTCCTGGTCTCGCCAAGAAGGGTAGCTCCCCGGGATACGTTCACCGGGGCACTTCACGGTCTCCCTTCGTCAGACTAGGTCGGAGCCGGACTGGGTGCGGCGCACCTCCGGCCAGTTGAGGTCAAACGCGACCAGGCATCCATACTCCACATTCTCTCCAGCAGCTTTGGGCGTTCCACAGGCGCGCCATCCTAGATCAGTCCTTCTTTCCCACGCCCTCGCTCTTCTTGGATCGGCAACCGGGGCCAGCTGCGCGGGCGCTCCTTCGAAATCTCAAGTTGCATCGTGTCAACCACCCGTCCTGGCACAGCGAAGGACGCAGAGCGAAGCCAAGACCCCCCAAGTACAGCAGCAGCCCCAAGCGACCCTGAACGGACCAACACTGTCCTGGGCGAAGTAACCCCGGCACGGTGATTCTGGCCGGAGTCCTGATCCGAGATGGCTACACTCAAGGACGTGGATTGCGAGACAAGTACGAGGATCTGGGACCCGGCGAAGACACGCCCCAAGATGCACATCAAACAGCGGCCCTGGCCGAGTCGCTAACTTAAATTGCGACTCTGTCCGGGTGTAAGTCTAGGAGATACGATCAAGGTATACTCAAGTCAAGATTTTTCCGACCGAGCAGGCAGACCGACCGAGGGTGGGCAAGGATTCCATGGAACGTTGAAGGAGGTGATTTGTACCCACGACTCTACACTGGACTTTGTCGGCCGGGACGTCGACGTCAACCGCGGTATAGTGAAATCAATTGAAAGCAGAATGCATGTCTAAGTTGCAGGAAGATAGCCGGAGAGATAAAAGATAAACAGAGTTCGTTTCCCCTGAAACCCGCAAGCTGCCAAGAAAGCGCAGGAAGCGCAGGACGACCGGACACCGCGGCTAGGTAGGACCGTGGTTGGATCTCTCCCTAAAGTAGGTACGCCCAAGTTAGGTAAGGTGACTTAGGCGTACAGGCGTCTCAGGGTGATCCGCCTATTTCATGTCCTAGATGCAGTTGTATTCTTGCCCCGAGCGAGGTCCTGCATATAATATTATCGATTACATCCCGGGCGGCGTGAGTAGCGCCGCCGGGGACTTAACCGAAAGCCTATTGTGCGGTAAGGTATTGATATTGGTTATTTGCTTTCAGTACATCCGAAAGTGGTGCGCGTTTGAAGCCGCCCAGGGTTGACCAGTGCCCTGGATACGGCTCGTTAGTTGACTGGAGTAGTGACCCACCGTCCGAGGGTCCAAAAGAATAAGTGACGGATATTTGTATTTGTGTATAACTCTGTATTTGTGGTTATCGTCCGGAGTCGTAGGGGCTACGTTTGGAAGTACGTATCGCACCCCGCTCGGAAACCCAACAGTGTACAACAACTCAACAACTCGGCCGAGATCATTGATTTAAAGACAAACGACCCGAGAGGGATTGTCACAAGAAACACACACCACCTCGGGCGGACATCTTCTGGTGTATCCGCATGAGAAGTTCTAAGGGACTTTGTTCTCCCGGAACATTCGCACACTATACACCTGGGAGGAAAAGGTGTTCACCCGCCTCACCTCACCAGTCCTTGTCGATAAAATAAATTCGCAGACCGAGAAACTTGGTGTTGCTAGCTTTTGAAGTCCAGAAATCGACGGCGATCGTGAAAAAAGCACCACTGCCGTTGTAGCTATCCTTCAGCAGGCCCACAATTACCTTTTTAGACGACGAATACAGCTCAACAATGCCACGCGTCACTAATTTGACGTTGACAGCGGCGTCCTGCTGTCATTCATCACCAATTCACGACTGCAGATCGACTCCTCGTACTCAGCCAATCGAAATGGCAAGTTGTTGTCAGCAATTCATAGAGTTTCGAGCAGGACGTAGACGCGAGTGGGGTCGTCGCGGTACAACTGGGACCTCCGCAGCCGTTCTAGCTCTTCGTCACGACGCCGCTTTTTTCATTCTCGTTCGTTGTTTTCTCTGATAGCACAAAGTGCACCTCGCGAAGATGATTGATAGCTTTCGAGGTTTTTCCCGTGGACAGCATATAAAATGTGTCGGGCTTGTTGCGGCAGGAGTCCGAAACTGACGGTGCTCCAGCAGGAATTGTAGTAGCGGGCGGGACAGGTGCGTCGGCGATACGAACTCCATATCTGAAGATCATCGAGTTCTCGTTGTTGCGAGGGTGTTGCACGACGTATCCTTCTGGCGGCTGAAAAGCGGTGATCGTCTCCGTGATACCAGGGTGTATCCATACCTTTGTCGGAGCTTTAGGGTGGAGGCGGGTGCTTCTTTAAAAGCAAAATATGTTGTGCCGACTGAGAGTACTGCGATAGCACTACCACAGACGGTCTTAAAAGTGCTGCTGCTGCTCGTACACATGAAAATCCTTGCTATCCCAACTATACATCATTTCGTCTTTCCTGTAACGGGGTTACACGCACAAGTGGCTACAGTCACTTGTAACTCTAACAGTTACGTTATCTGTTAGAGGATGGATACTTCCTCGACCTTGGTGTAAGACACATCAATGGCTACATACATTTACGATCACCACGACGGGTGGTCCATTGAGACTTAGTATTCCTATTGGCTGAAAGCAGCATCTTTTAGCCAATGAGCGACATCCATAGCAATGGAATTCTGTCAACCAGCCGTTGGTAGATTCCCATCTTAGAATATTACATTTATTGTGTCTTTCTGTCATTTTGCGCCCCGTTTTAGCTCTCTTCATCGGACTTGGGGCTTCGGAGAGGGTCATATAATCAAACTCTGTCATCGCCCTAAATTGTCACAGGGTTAGGTGACTTAGTGATTGGTTGCTCAGTGTCGCATTCCAACCTCGGAGAAAACAGCAACGGCATCGCGCGTCGCGGCTCGGCGGCGCCACATTCGACTCCGTTTGACCGTCATCTACACAAGGTACGACCAGCTATGACACGCGCAAGCATGGGTAGACCATGCTCTCAGTCTTCCTTAAACCTAAAGATTTTGTTTTGCGTTATTGCAGCCAAAATATGGAGGGACCTGCACATTACTTCCGCGCGTGCATCGGAAGGCCAGGGACCATGCCTCCCGTGTGGCCTTGCACACAGGCCAGCCGCTGTCCAAATACAGCTCCACCACACCGTAGCAATACATGAACAACCTGGACGCCGTCGCCGTGGCGCCCGTGGAGACCGCGCGCATGTGCGTGCAGGCCGGGGGCATCATCATGCACGAGCCGTCGGCCAAGTACCACTGCCAGAACGACATGCAGCACGTCGGCTTGTACGAGACGACGATCGCGCTGCCGGCGGCCTTGTCAAGTACAACGAGAACCTCAATCTGTCCAACTACGTCGACTTCATGCCCATGGACGACGCCTGGTGCACGAAGGTCAGCTCGGACCTGTCCAACAGGACATCGGCGGCAAGCCGCAGGACTCGGCCCGGACGCCCCGTACCCGAACAACTACTTGTGCTCGCACCCTGGCTTGTGCGGTCATACGTACCGCAAGGACAAGATGGTCAAGTGCCGCGCGTCGTACGTCGCTGGCTTCTGCGATTCGGCACGCAAACCGACGGTGTCAAGATCCTGAGAGCAAGCGAGTATGGATGTCTGGCAACGAGTACGTATTGTGTGCTGCAGAAAATAGCTGGAGTCCTGAAGGTGTACTAACCAACGTGTTATTTTATTATGTAGATTAGAATCATTGAAGACTGTGAGCGCTGCGTCCTCAAGCATTTAGCCGCCGATAAGGAGGACGAGCTGCTATACAACAGATAAATCGAATGGTGCGCTTATTTTCCCTGCCTTATGCTGGTCCTACTCCTCGTTGCTGACTATTATTGTTATGTAGCTATTACTGTACTCAGGAATCTAGGACGGTGGACGTGTTTTGATAATCGAGCGTGTGGATATTTTTCGTGTGCACTCTTGCTTTCTTCGTCACCACCGCAATGCAGTCGAGCGCGTTCCCTTTGCCTGATAAGCTGGGCGTTCGCCTCACCGTCAAAACCAGCGAGTCGCTTACTGCCTGCCGAGACAAGCTGCCTCCCATCGACTTCCTGTTCCAAGTGACTTCCGGCTACGGTGGTCTGCGGGGAACTGTTGAGGAGACGTTTAACCGCCAGCTCCCGAATGTGTGGCGTCCTGAGTTCGAGCTTTACCTGAAGCCGAGCAACCACGCACCGCAGCGCGACTTCTCGGTCCTACGAGAAGGCGAGAACGACTTCAAGGTGCAACTGGATACCGTGTGGCATACAGCTCGCCTACGCTAAAACGGACAAGCTAACTTTCGGCTGATGGTGTTCGTGTACGTCCCTCGCCCACCACGCGCGACTACCCTACGGCGTGCAACAGCAGCTCGCGTAGAAGAACAATCTCCAAGAATCGCCGAGTTCGTGCGTGAACATGGCATCTCTGCAGGGCTTGCGACTCAGCGCTACATGAGCGTGCGTCAGGCGAGACTACCTGATGAAGCACCGGTCCAGCCACCTGTCGATACAACGTTCACCCAGTTGCAGTGGATCGATGAGCAAGAGGCGGCAATGCAAACCGATCAAGAGCGAGCACAGCATGAAAGTCGGGCGGAATATCGAGTTGTTCGGGTGATGTTCGAGAGCATTCCTGTCCCCCTCCTGATGAATGTGAGCGACCTGAGGTCGGCGCTGGGGCTACCAGCATACTCGTTGCGCTCACCTTTTCGCGCACCCGTGGAAAGTGCCATACCTGACCCAGAGGTGGATATGGAGGATGTTGACCATCGCCAACATGCAGAGGGAAACGGTGGCGACTAACATGTAGGCTTTATTGTGTGGTGACATTAATGGAAAGCTGATTCGACCCGTATCCACAGTGATGATACAGATTTTCACCGACTAATTCTTGCTTGCGTGTACACCAGTACATGGCGACCTTCAAAACAGCCAGAGGATCTTGGCGGAAAGCGGCCTCACCGTGGCGCTGGATCCAACGCTTAAGAAGCGAGAACGCTACCTCTATGGGATTGAGGTCCGGAGAGTATGGTGGCAGGAAGAACACAACGCCCCGGTTGTGCTTATCATTTCTTGGAGCTCCTTGTACATATGAATCTTCGCATTATCCATGATCACTATCGAGCGCGGTAGTGGCCATGGATTAAAAAAAAATGGAAGGATCTTGCTTTTGAAAGTCTCATGAAACTTCTGCCTGGTGAAGGTGCCTTCCACGTGACCCCACGCAAAAAATCCGGTGACGTCGAGCGCAGCAAGGACGGACACTCGGCTGCCGCGATTAAACGGCAGTGTGGCGTACGCCGGTGTGTTTCTCGCCGACCAGCCGTACTTGCGCAGCACCGACCTACAAACATACACTCTTCATTAAAATAAAAGAACAGCATCATCGTTTGTCAAGGTTTCATTGCACATACCTCGCATCCTTCGACGTTTCATCGACGAAAACAAGTTGGTCGGGTCCATTGTAGAAGGGTAGTAATCGTTGCACGTACTCCTGCCTCTCTCTCTCGGGAGGCTTTCGCTTGCCCGCTTGGTGAGAACTTTGCGGGTCAGTCGCAGATCGAAGCGTAGCGCACGGCAGATAGAGGAGTCGGAGACGTTGAGAAGCCTGCTAAAGTTGGCACGAAGCTCAACTCGAAGTTCTTCAAAGTAGAAACACGGGTTAGCTTTGGCGTATCCTCTTACAAAGTTGCATACCTCAGGAGGCCATCTCGATGTCTTGTTCTTGCGTGTATGACAGCTGGAAACGTTGCCAGTTTTCCTGAACAGCGTGTACCAGCGCTCTAGGCTGCGGACGGACATCCCCAGAACGCTGCTCACGGTGCTCAGGTCGATATTGTAGACGTATACCAGGACAATAGCTCTCCATCGAATGTCCACCGAAAACGTCATGGCTGGCGATTGTACTTTGGAGTCCGATTGGAGTAGTCCTCTGTCGTCCAAAGCCCGAATGCCAACGAAATGAGCGCCAATCGGACAGACACGGTTGGAGCAGTAGCTCCGACGATACTTCAAAGGTCCATTCAAGCCAGTGGCGACCCTGGGTGCTGATTGGCTGTTGTTTTACTAAAAGTTAGTATATTCGGTAGTAAAGCGGAAGTGAATGCCTAGCCCTATCTTGAACGGAGGCACTTGATCAAGTCCGATTCGCCAAAACAGTTGCAAAGCACAATAGAGGAAGTCAGAAACATAAAACAAAAATAGTAGTTCTCATTTTAACCCAAAAACATTATTTGGATCGTTTGTTTAGACTAATCTATACTCGGAGGCCCGAGTATAATTAACTCTATATTAAACTACGCTACGCTTCCTCGTACACGTGCGCACACGTGTAAGCTAAAGTAGTGAGCCAAAGTAGGCCCATTACACCTGGTAGCACTTTGTAGTCCGTCCAACGACCGACTAAGAGAGTTCGTACGTTATCGCACGAACACGGAGCCGAGAACCTTCCCGTGGATTGGGTCACGGGGTTGCTCTGGGCTTCATCCTGAAGGAGCAGCGTGATGCTGCTACCACTACCGCGGTGTCGTCGGGGACGACACCACGCTCACTTATGCTCAATGTGAGTAACTATGTCCGAAGAGAGGGTGAACCTCTCCTCCGTTGGCTTGTCGAACTCGACACTGCCATTGCGGCTCGACGTATCGTTGACCCGCTATCGAAGGTCCCGTTCGCCATGTCATGCCTTGGAGGACGTGCGAGGAGCTGGGCGTATGGACGCCGGCTCTCCGATCCTACGTGCTTCAGCACGTACGAGAGCTTCAAGGAGGAGCCCAGACAAGCGTTTGAGCCCCCGCAGAATGGGTTCCGGTCGAGGGCAGATTTCCTCGACCTACAGCACGGTAAGCATGATGTCCATGCTTACGCCCAGAGAGCACGGTAGTTGGTCTCGAATATCGTGACCAACCCGATTGACGAGGCGACCAAGGTCGTCACGTTCACGAAGGGATTGAGAGATGGGCCTGTGAAGACCTATCTCTTCCGTGAGTATCCGAATACTCTTGAAGCTGCAATCACTCTTGAGGAGTTTAGCCTGCGACAGGCTAAGCTGCATGCACATGTGCCGAGCAGAGGTTAGGATAATCGACCAAATCGCGGTATTAGTATTACTGGCCCTACAGGAGGTCTGGTATAAATATGTGTTATACAATACTTTCGTGTAGAAAACAAGTATCAGTATTAATACAGATTGTATTAATACTTTCGGTGATATTTATACAAAACTTTGTCCACGATCTAGGGTCTCTCAAACCGCGTTTCCACTCCATTCGACTAAAAAAGGTTTTGTATATGGTGGTTTATCTATGTGGCGCTCATGGCTGATGCGAAAGCACAATACTACTAGTACGATAGTTATGGTGAGTCTCCTAACATTGGTCCACTCGATTTTGCTACACCCAAAGCTATTTTCCTGTAATGTACGGTATAACGGGGATCTAAGGATAGAGGAGCCAAATTGTAAATCGATGCAGTTTAACCCAAGCACCAAATCAACTCGTTGAAACAGTAATTCTCCTCTCATCATCCCCCATGTGGATCTCTAAGTAAAATTTAAAATTTAATCATATCAAAACCGGAACGTTTCGGAGAGAGAGAAGACCTAGATACTGACCTGGTGGCGATATTTTTGGCACTTGTGTAACAGGTCTGGAGGACGCACCTGGTGAGCGGCGATCGGCTGGCGGTACTTGAAGCCGAGAGATCGGTGTGGACCACGCGATGGATCTGTAGCTGTGCGAGGGACCCCTCGCAGAAGTTAGTAGCGAACTGGACAAGCGGAGAGCAGTACACGGTGACGGCGGCGGACGAACGAGCGAACGAACGGTGACGAGCGCCGAGGACTGGTGGACGGATGTGGCTGGTGGACGAGCACGTGCGGGCGATGGACGAAGGTGCTGATAGGGTCCATGCGGTAGAGCTGTGGCTCGAGTTTGCCGATGGCTGTACGTATCGGACAGACGCGTGTGGGCGTACGTTCGGCGGCTAGGTGAGCGTCGCGTGCCCCGAGTTTGCTGATGGCTGCACGAGGTACGGGTGGGTAGGCGCGTGTGGGCGTATTCCCGCTGGCTAAGTGAGCGTTGCAGCAGTTTAGTTGAGCGTTGCAGCAGTTTAGTTCGTAGTTTGCTAGTGGTGGTCGAGTAGTTGCATGAGTGTCCTAGGGCCAAGCGGTGGGACGAGCGTGTGGGCGATGGTGAGCGCCGATGGACGAACGAGTGTCGATGAGCGAACGAGACGAAGATGAGCAATATAATAGGAGCCCTGCGAGGGTGCCTCCGCCGCGGAGACGTCAGTTGAGTCTCCGTCGGTCATCTGGTGTTGCAATACGTGTAGGACTTACACAGACACAGATCGAGCAAAGTGTAAGCTGAGCTGTCCATGAGTCTGAGCGTGTACGACCCGCTGGCGAGCTGGCGTTATCAGACTCGTTACACTTGTTTCGGAATTTGCTCTCTGTTGGTCTTGTGCTACCGATAACAGCTCTGCGCACAACATGCCTGAACTCAAATCTGTGATTACCTTGTCCAATAGCTGGCTTTCCAAAATATAACCGTGAAATATTAGTGGTATTACCAATTCTAAATAGTAGTATCTATACTTATACAATCGTCCAATTATTAGATATAAGTATTAGTACGATTAGTATTATTGCCGCTTGCAAATACTTTGTCCTCTAAAATAGACCTCTAAAATAGACCACGCCTGTCTCTTAACAGAGATTCTCGCCACGAGATGCGACGGTACCTCTGAACATCTGAGACCAACTAAATCCGCACTTTACTGAATCGACCCTAAAATGAGCCAAACCACAGCCAAACACTAGTAAGGACTGTAGCCGTCTGTAGGACCGATAGACTAGCTTACCTACGGAGATATGAGCACCTACACGGGCCGCACTTGTAGCCACTTCAAGGGCGCCCATGCAAGTTGTGCTAGCCGTTAATCCATGGCACTAATATTTAACAACACAATCGACGGTACATCGTACGTTTTACGGAGGTACCAATCAGGTACAAATCCGCATTCGTGATTAGCGGTGCGGCTTTTCTTTGCTTCTTGATGATCTTTTAGCTAAGTACCGCCATCAAAATAGTGGTAAGTGAGGTACATTTTATCGACGGCGCTGCGCTCCTAATTCCATTGTAGTAGATGGCTACCTTGTTAACTTATGAACCCGTAGAGAGAGAACTACTACGCCTTTCTTGCTCAAACTTCGTCACTAGACTTCATGTGCCCTGAACTCTAGCTGTGGGCTTTTGCAGCTCCATTAACCGAGGTGCCAATAAAGTAGAGCAACTCGTTCAGAGGAAATGGCGTTTTTATACCATCTCGTGGTGATAATCTCTGTTAATCCGAGTGGACACGAGATAGGCTAGGGCTGTTTTAGCTTTGTGCTTTGGTGGAGGCCACTTTTAGGCCCAGAAACTCGGTTTGGCCCGTCTAGAATGGCATTTCTGCGTTCCAAGCCGCAGAAAAGCGTTTTGGTCGGGAAAACAGAGCCCCAAGCCTGGATCTTAGACCGGTACTGTCGAGAGATATAAATCAGACATTGGTCTTAATGGTCTTAATTAAGAGCTGGACGGATTAAAATCGAGATTATTAACGAGATAATAAGCATGCGTTGGCCAAAATATCTGCAAACGGCAATAATACCGAGATATTATTACTGAGTAATACAATACTTTGAATTATCCTAACCTCTGGTGCCGAGGCCGCAACCGCGCCCGGCAGTGAGGACGGGAGGTCCGGAGCCAATGGACCTCTCGAGTGCTGCAACTGCTGGACCCCAGCAGTCGCAAGGAACCAATGTGCGATGCTACCGTTGTGGTAGAGTCGGTCACTTTGCTCGAGAGTGCACGGCCCCCGTGCACCAGCAGGGTGGCTATCGCGGCGGTGCCGGGCACCGTCGCAACCAAACAAAAAAAGCTGGACGCCAGTAGGCGCGGGGCGCCCTATTGGTAATGCGGTTCCGCGTTTCAACCTTGGACACGCGACACTGAGGACTGCAGCCCCCTGTGAGGTTGATTGGTTGATTCTCACTGCAAAAACCAAGAAGACAAGCCTGACCTTGTCATCCTGAATGTGAAGTGGATGAGAGCAAGCGACTCTCGTCGAAGAACTTTGTTCGACTGCGAAGTCTATCAATGTTTGACTTCGAGGATTTAAAGATACCTCGAAGTATGTTGGAAGTACGCCTGGCGACGGGTGTCGTCGTGAAGACCAAGAAGCGCATGGTGTTGGAAGTACGCCTGGCGACGGGTGTCGTCGTGAAGACCAAGAAGCGCATGGTGTTGGAAGTACGCCTGGCGACGGGTGTCGTCGTGAAGACCAAGAAGCGCATGGTACTCGTGCGCTTCACGTATAAAGGTCGAGTGTTTATCGAAACCTTTATCGTCCTGGATCTGGACGATAAGTTCGACATGGTGTTGGGCATGCCGTGGCTTGCACGGCATGATCCGGTGATCGATTGGGAGAAGCGCACTCTAGTGCGCCTCGGTCGCGACAGCGGAACAGTGAGCGATGGCCCTGTTACTGCCACACACGCGCCGACAGGTGCGCGCGATTCCCCAGTCGAGACAGCACCTAATGGTGCTGTCCCGGAGCGCCCTGGACGCGCGCGAGCACGCGCACAAGAACGGATGGCGTCGGCGTTGCCGCCGACGGCTAATGAAGGAAATGTGTTGGCCTCGGAGGTCAACACCCGCTTTTCAGCAAATCAGAGAAGGTCTTCGGCCTCAAGGGGCGCGGACGACGTAGGCGAGTCATACGCTTCGGCCGGAGAGGCTGACGAGAATCTGATTGGATCAGGTCTGGCCAATAATACTGGCCAAGGTGATAGAAAGCCGTCGACTCCGGGAGTCGATGGCTCTCCCCGACCCGACGAATCGAATTTATCCACCGACGCACCCTCCGTAACGGGGGTCTCCGCCAATGGAAGGCGTCGAGGTATTAAAGTCGCGTCAGTTCCGGGAACCGACGCTGCGAAAAGAAAGAAACATTTCGCGTCGACTTGCATGCTGTCGTGCAGCCGGGCTGCACGACGAAGCGCCGGGCCACCGAGCCGGGCTTGAAGTCGCTCGCACGCGGGATGTACCCGCCGGCGGTATTACAGAAGAGCAACCGTCCACGGCTTGGCCTGAACGAGGTCAGGAACCAAGCCGAGCCGGGCTCCGCAGGACAAGAAGACGGCGCATGCGAAGGTCGCTGCGCAAGTCTCGGCCCGGGGCCGAGACGCTACAAGAGATGTCTGCTGGGCAGATGAAGGCTGAGAAACCGGACGTCGAGACATACAACGTCTTGACGCGTACCTGTGCCGGGTTCCGGTACAGGGAGATGCATCTCGGTAATCCTCCGACGCCAGCGTCAGAGTTGACTTCGCTTCCGGTCATGAGCTGGAAGCGCTTCGCGCGTGACTTGCACGATGGACGCATCGAGCAAATATGCATTTTTCTCGGACGCCGAGAGAACGAAGAGCGAGAATGAAGAACTGAAGAAGTACATCTTCGGGGCGAGCGAGATACCCGTGCTCGGGTATCTCGTTGGGAAGAACGGTGTCCGCCCTGGCCCTGAGAAGGTCAGAGTGACCAAAACGCGGACCGCGTTGTCGTGCCCAATGATCATGACCTGCGACTCAGGATTATGTATGATTATCATGATGCACACTGATCATACTCGCCGACGCTCCAGTGTCCAACATAATCTCCAGTCGCAAATCATTCACTGCACCATGTACCGTAGCCACCTCATGTGAGTCCTTATCCGGTTCGTGATCGACCCACCATCCGTACCGCTCACCGGGTCCAGCCGAAATTCGGTCTGCCCGTCCGGCCCTCGCAATCCAGAATTGTTTTCCTTCAGAATGGTCATCAACTTGGTCAGACTGAATGGGTCATTGCTCAGAGAAATCATGCATTGTTGGTGGTTATCTTGGTTGTTGGTCCTCAGCTCCGGTCCGATGTAGGCTAACACACACAATTCAGGGGGCTTCCGCCCGGCGCGTACTGGGTCCCCACCCAGCGGGCTTAGTGGTTTAACGGCCCACCTGAATTCGTCTTGTCGTCCAGCAGCTGATCCAGTATGTTCTTCGGTACGTCTTTCAGTGCTCCTTCTTGGGCCAGCTTCTTCAATTCTTCCACGGCCTTCACAAATCCACACGGTCCGTCATGGAAACGTCCACAGATTCTGCACGGGATGGTCTTGCACACCCGCATCGGGTGTCCTCGTCGGTGACAGCACACGATGTCCATCCAGCAATTCTCCTGTCGGTGTCCAGGCCTCTCGCACTTCTCACAGAACTCGTGCCAGTCCGAATTACTTCCTCTTGGTGACTGCGATGCGGACGACGGACCGAATCTTGGCGCCCCTGACTGTTGTTCTGGCAGCGGCCGCTTCCACCCGGAGTTCGTCATCACACGGAACACCGCATTGCGCAGTGCATCTTCATTCAGAATCAACGAGGCTGGGTCCGGTTCGGCTGACCGGACCGGAGCAGGAGAGGCAGGATCGTGTTTCGGTGTGGCCGCAACCACGCGGTCTTCCACTTCATCCTGGAAACGCACGCGTCGATCTTCTTCATCCGATTCGTCTTCACTCTGTGCGATGTATGCACGCCCGGAGGTTTTCGACCGGAAACGATCACGATCACGATCACGGTCACGACGCACGTTGTCCGCTCGGAAGTCACGCGGTCTGGACAACGAGCCTTCGCGTTCGCTGACTTGGTAATCCTCTTCGTGTTGGCGCAGACTGAACTCCAGATCGCCAATGCTATGAAGGCGCTGACTCTTCAGACTGGATTGTAGTCTTGATTCCGTAAGCTGCCTGATGAAGCGCTTGATGTGCATCTCACGCGTCCTTGGGGACTTCTTGAAGTTCACGTTCGCCTTGTTCGCCGCAGCATTCAGTCTGTAGAATGGTCCGCTTCTGCGTAGCGGTGTAATACCGCTCCGAATCGGACACCTTGGACCGACAGTACTTGTTCTTGAACGCGCGGGACAACAGACTCCAAGTGTCGCGCGTGTGCCTCGGCAGTTGGGCACGCCAGTGACGAGCGGACGTAGGCAACTTCAGCCGCAGCTCGTAGACCTCCATGCTGTCTTGTCCAGCCGCCTTGGACCGTCAAGGTGAGGAATCGCTCCCACCATCTTGTCCGTTCCTGGTACGAGGCCTTGTCGTCGAAGTCTTCGAGCGAGCTGGAGCTCACATACGGTCTGAAATTCATCACCGTCTTGCCGTCCTTGGTCGTCACCGACGTGGAGTGCGTGGGCACGTTAGCCAGCGAGTCATCCGAGTCGCTGGAGCTGTAGCCTTCATCGTAGCCGTCGTCCGAGCTCGAGTCCGGGTCCGATCCGGAGGGGTCACCACTCTCGCGGCTCCGCCTACCGGATGAGCGCTTGCGCGCTCCCGACCCGGTGTCCTTCGCACTCTTGGAGGTCGCATCCTTCGCGGGCGGCGTCTTGGCGTCCTTCGCGGGGGCATTCGGCTTGTTCTTCGCCGGCGCAGCTTGCGCGGCGCGCGCCTTGCCTCCTGCGGTCGCTCTCGACTTGAGAACGCTTTCGAGCGTCGCTTGGAAGCTCGTCGGCGCGTGGCGTCGCAGACCCGATGGGCGCCTGGTCAGACTGGATAGGCGCACTTGCACCTGGGTGCAGAGTCGCACGCCCGGTCTCTGTCTTCACTTGTGACACCGAATCAGGTCCCGATGTTGCTTGAGCAGCTGGATTTTCCTGGCGTGTTGCACGAAGGTTGTGCAACTGGTGGGCCTGAAACCGCTGAATGTTCCGGGAAGATTCTCGCTCCCTATCCCGCTCAGCTTCAAGCTTGTGGACTTTCTCTTGGAATAAATCCAGTTGAGCGTTCAGTCCCCACTAGACGTCTTCGACCCAGCGTGCTCGTTCGGCTTCGGCCTGCGCTTCCTGCTGCTTCCAGCGCTCGGTGAACTCCGCGGCGGCGCGTTCGC
>JAIKVE010000142.1:0-29103 GCA_024679115.1 Phytophthora pistaciae | reverse complement strand
GAGTCCGCTCTTGACGTCGTCCTTGGGGCTGCGGCCCTGTGGCGGAGTGAGCGGGGCGCTCGCGCTGCTTGAAGAGGAGGCGGGCGCGGAGCCGGCGCTGCTGGAGGACGGCGGCGCGTACAGCTGGTTGAGCGTCATGCCGATGGCCATGGGTGGGATTTCGACTCGACTCGGCTCGGCGTGGGCCACGTAGAGTGGAGCAGAGTGGAGTAGAGCGGAGTAGAGTGGAGTGGAGAGCGCCTACTCTGCGCTGCGGGCGGAAACGAGAAATGAAGACTCGGCGGATCGAGCGAGACTCGCCGCCGCGGGTGTCGTCTAATGCGGTCCCGCCAGAGTGGGTGGCGACGTGAGAGAGTGCGCACGCCGACAGCATCTCCCCTCGCTATAGGGAACCAAATTGCCCGTTTCAAGAGACTTTCAGGGACGGAATAACAGCGACCTTAGCTAATCGTACATGTACGGCGCCGCCGCGACGAACTCGACGTTTTAGACAGCGAAGCAAGGCAGATACGTAGGAAAGCCCTGCAGTGGCGGCGATCGTTGCTGGCTCCGCGGCCTTCCTTCCGACGCGGAGCCAAATGCTGCTGTCGGCGCGAAGCTCTGCATAGTCGGCGCGAAACGGCCCCTTTTTGAAAGTCGCCGACCCATTTCAGTGGGATCTCACCACGAAGGCGCCGGCCGGGCCCACTGTGTAGATCGCGGATTGTAAATTATCTGGCGCGGCGCCAGAACGCGTCTGGTTTGGATGCGAAATTTTCGACGTCCTTGATCCGCGAGGTTGATACATGTATTTAAGTCCAGCTTGCTGAGTGAGAATTAAGCCCACCAGCCAAAGCGTATCGGCTACCGATAAAATATTCGGTTCGGAGACATCGATCTTATTCTCGGCGGGGATTCAGTGCACGGTCTCGCGAAACTGTGCCGACAAAAATTAGCGCGCAGATACACTCTCTCTTCTCGTTTGACTAGTGCCCTAGTTAGTACTGAGCCCCCTACTGTTGTAAGCCAACGTACGTGCATGTGGCCTCGCGGCATTATAGAAGCTCGGGGACGGCCGCTCCGAAATGGGTCCTCCGAAATGGGTCTTTTCGCCACGTCTGCGGCGCGCAGGCGGCCGGCACTGTCGTACCCGGGCGTGGCCGGGGCGCCGGCTCGTGATACGTTGAAGAATTTATGCCGGAAAAGGTTCGAATTGTTGACTACAGTGACCCCGTATGAAGCAACTGTCGGGCCGAAACCCGTGTAGAAGGGCCACCGTGTGATTTCGAAGCAGGCTTTTACGCGCGCCCAGCAAGCTTTTGCTGCGTGAGTGATCGTCGCCGCTGGCCGCTGCT
This sequence comes from Phytophthora pistaciae, assembly GCA_024679115.1. NCBI lineage: Eukaryota > Oomycota > Peronosporomycetes > Peronosporales > Peronosporaceae > Phytophthora > Phytophthora pistaciae. Next base: position 27,769 of record JAIKVE010000142.1, on the reverse strand, counting down.
GGCATGGCGGCGCCCATGTGGAGGAGGCGCATCAACAGCTCAATGCTCGGAAGACTTTGCCTAATGCTCGTGGGAGACATCGACTTCAAGTGTGTCGTAGCTGAGCGAGTGTCGTAGCTGTTGGCCGTAGTCACTGAAGTGGGCCAAAGAGTCAGACCCCAACTAGCGAATGCATAGTGGGATCCAGTGACACAGAGGCCGTCGTCAATCGCGCTGGTCGACAAGTGCAACACGCGCCGGCCGAAGCCATGGCCGGCGCGAACGGCGACCGACAACTGCAGCAGAAGCTCGGTCTATAGGCGCAGCAGACAGCAGAGCTCTCACTCGACAGCCGCACCTGCGTGGCCGGCAGGCAGGATCCTTACCTCGCCGCCACGCGAGTCGGCCGCCTCCGCCGCGATTTGTTGGCAAAACTTTGCTGGGCGTCGAGGAGCCCTGCGGTCTTCTCCGCTACGGTACGCTCGACTTCAAGCTGGTTCCCTCGCGAGCGTAAGGCGGGCGCCGATGATACATATCGGCGCCTCTGCTGGATTTCACGAGCTCTCCTTGCCCGCCGTCAGGTCGCCGTTCGAATTTCTCGGTTGCGCCGGGCTCAACCCCGGCAGCGTGAAGCTCTTGCATGCGCTGCCTTCGCGCTCGGTCTCGGCAATACACCGGCGTTGCCGTTGCCTTCTGTGCTTGCGGAGGAGCCTCGCGCTCTCGAGTCATCACGCGGGGCGCGAGTGGGAGCGGCTCCAGCTTTGCGGATTTGACTTGGCCCCACTATCCTCGCTATAGTCGCATTTGGGTCCCACCTCCAGTAGGATGCCTGCCAGTCGTATGCAGGCAATAGCTGCCGGCGGGTAGCTTACGACCGGCATGACGGAAGTCGGCAGCAGCCATCACCAGCGTCGAACTCGACGCTGAACAGAACACACATTACACCGTTCTCAAGTCGCTGCCAGCGTGGCGTCCGCGCCGGCAAGCAGCCCCGACTTGGGGCCCCCAAGTCAAGCGCAGCAAAAGACTCGCAAGTGTAGCGCACCCAAGCGAGGCCGGTCTCTGCTCCGACCAAATGCAATCACGATGTGTTGCCTTCTGGCGACGCTGGCCCGGCTTGCGCAGACGCCTTCATTAGCTCACGCGAGTGCCTGGAGGAACGCCGAGGTCGCGTGGCCGGCAGCTGGGAGCGCAGCAGAAGCTTCATCTCGTCGCGAGTCTGCCGTGCTTGCTGCCTACGGTGCTCGCTCGCTGTGGCGGGCTTCGCGGCGTCGCCGCTCTGCTCTTCATGGCTGGAGCTGGTTGCGGCGGGCTCAATGCGGATCTGCAAGAAGGAGTGGCATGCAACTTGCATGCATGCGCGCGCGGGGGCGGAAGAAAACGTTGCCCGGTCCTTGTCGGCGCCACGTCGACGGTGGGATCGATCCCGTGCCAAGATGTCCGCGGCTCGACAATGCTACGAGGCGAGCAGCTCATGACCACAAAGGTCATCAACATCGTGCTGAACGAGGCGAGGGCAGACTTCCCGCCGGACAGCGAGTGGGGCAACGTGGCCATGGAGTAACATCACGACTTTAGTTGATAAATAAACGACCTCTTCAACGGACCAGCAAAAAATAAACACTCAACACTACTATGGTATAGTGTAGTGACTATGGTACACCAAGTACACAACCGCTCTGCTCACACGAGCTGCATGGACGCCTTGTACTCGCGCACTTCACGCTCGCGCTGCTCAACCTCGAGCCTCAGCTCCTCCTGACGCTTAGCCTCCTGCTCCGCCACCTCGGCGCTGTGCACGCGGTGGTACGTGGACGAGATGGGGATGTCGTCGGCACTGCGCGACGATTTCCTCGGCGGCGACGGCGGGGGCGACGGAGGCGACTGCACGCGCACAACTTCCTCTGGTCGGCGCTCGACTGCTGCAGCGCGCACGTCTTGAGCAAAGCTCGCAGCCTTCGACTTGAAGACCACAGCCTCGTTGTCGTCTTCAGGTACCGGTTCCTCGTCGTCCGACTTGTCCAGGGGCTTCCCGTCACCTCGATCCATGAGCATGTCTTGCACTGCATTGTCCACGATGGGCTCCACTTGGTTCACGCTCACGGAGAACGGACACATGGGCGCGACCTCGGTCGTCGTGGCCGCGTACTCCTTACCGGGCGTCGTGCCTGGGCACTTCGACGGGCAGCACCCCATGATAGCGCAGCACAGGCTTGCCGTCTAATTACTTCTCTTTGTTAAGTTGGTGGAAAGCAAGCTGATCGGCTTTCTCAACTCGTACCCGCGAGCTCCTCGTCCTCTCTGTCGGAGGATCCAAGACAGGCTAAGATTGAATGACTACATTCTGTTAGCCGCCAAAAATAATCTAGCACTTTTTCTCGGATCAAACATATTTTTTTTGGGGAATCCATTATAAGCTTACGAAGAATTTGAAATCACCTGTATCGTCCGAACGGGGCCGAAAAAACCTTTTGTTTGGAGGCAGATAAAAACTATAGAATATACGTTTTTTTGCAATGTTCGACTCCCCCTAATGGAGCGATTCCTATTCCAGAAAGTGGAGCGATTCCCGCAGTGGTTTGAATCTTATTTTTATTCCAGAAAGTACGTGTTCAAAATCTGAAAGAGGGGGTACCCCCCTCTTCCAGATCTGTGATTGGTCGCCAAGATTTATTCCTGCACTTTCTTCGCACTTTTGAGTTTTTTTTTTTAAATCTAAAGCCTACGGAAATCGCTCCATATTGGATGTTAAATTGAAATTCCAAGGAAATCGTGGGCGGCTTTTAAGGATTTAAAAATATATACCACAGAACTATACTTTGGTGTGCTGGGTTGAACGTAGACCTAGGACTATATCTCCATAAATGAGTGCAACATAGATTGATTTCTAGAAAAGTAAAAGACTAGTTTTTTTGTCATGACGTGTTATTTCGAACTCGGGTAGATAAACACAAACTGAAAATGCTACTTAAATGACGTGCATACTTGTAGCATTCCTGCTTCAGAATGCTGCTCACAACACCATTGCAAACCACAATTTAACAATTACTAGGATAATATTCACTTATTTTATACCTCTATCCATAATTTTATCCACAATACACTATATATATATATATATCCTCCGCAAGGGGTCCCCGTCGCCTCCAGCCCGAGAGATTCGACCGCTTCATCATCCTCGTCCTGGTTTCCTAGAGGAATGAATTCCTCGTAGTCCTCTCCACGCCAGGGGTAGATGTGGGCGAGCTGATTGGTGCTCATTACCCACACCTCCGCTTCTCTGGCCGACGGGACAGGAGCCTCCTCTCGACAGTGCGGAGGTGCATGCCGAGAGTCTGCTCATGCCCCGTGGCGATGTACCGGAAGCGCAAACCGGCATCTTCAAACGCGGCTCGCAGGCCGTGCTCCAGCTGGATCAGATGAGACAGGGACCGCGGAAGCCCGCCCATGATGGTGGCCAATACGTGGATGTCGATGGCCTCAGCGGGGAAGCCCGTGTGGATGAGATCGGACCTGAAATCCCCGAGCCAGTCGCTCAGCGGTTAGCTAGGCATCCACACCATAGCGTAGGTTAAGGTATAAACAATAACACCATAAACAATAAACAAAGAATATAACTTAGGTGGTGACGCCGTACTTGGCGAGGTAGACACCCCCCAGCTTGCAAGCTCGGTGATCCTGAAGAATCTTCCCAGCGCGATCAAGCGCAAGTCCCCGGTTGCAGTGGAGCTCTTCATCAGGGACCCCACTGACACCAGGTAGAGCATACAGCGCTTTTTCAGCCGGAAGTCGCCGTCCGCGCGCGTGTTGTCCTCGAGAATGATGGGCACGCTCGGACGCATAGAACAGATCCCGTGCTCACCGTTGTCGATCTCTCGCAGCCGCAAGAGATGATGCTGGCAGGCACGATGGCGATCAGCGGTAGTGGGTCGTTGGGGCTCAGTAGCTGGCACTGGCGCTGCCCTGGCAGTAGTAGCGGGTAGTTGGGGCCGAGTAGCTGACGCTGTCCTGGAAGCTGGGGCTCTGGCGACAGGGGGTGTGACCACCGCAGGCTGCGTGACAACTGTGACCGCCGTTGGCGACGTGATCGCCGTAGCTGGCGTTGCCACCGAGGACGGTGTGGCGATATTTCACGGCCACCGTGGATGTCAGCAGTGGAGGTAGACATCCAGCGATTTGAATACAACCATCCACAGCCACTTCCCAATCCGCGACGTCGAAACCGTTCACTCACCTAAACGGTCATCGTTCAGAACTTCCGGATCGCTGCCGTTTAGCCACCGTTGCACGTATGCCTCCATTATAACCTCAGACAAAGCCTCCTCAGTCTGCCCTTTGGAAAAGGCTTCTAACAAGCTGTGCAAGCATCAGTAATAAAACATTGCATTTGATTGGAGTCGCCGCGACGACGCGCTGCTTCTGCCATAATCTTACCTTTGAACGTTTGTCTTGCCATGATGCGCGTTCTGGGGCGAATTCATAAATGAGAAATGAGGTCAAAGGAATTGTATTGTGTGATGCTGGACGTTGTAGAGATCGAGTCGGCAGATACGATTATGCGGTGTGACACAGTGAATACGTGGCTTTATCATTGTGAAAACTACATGGTTTTGTTAGGTGTGCTAATGGAGCGGGTGACCTCTCGTCCTCAAATGTAGCGCGCTGGTGGGGCGCGTTTGGGAACCGCAAAGTAGCGCATACAAGAGGTATGTACATTTGGCGTGCCGCTAGCACCCTATTTAGCAATAAGATCATTCGCCAGAACATTGCCCTACTATACGCCGAAAGATCTTTCTCCAACGACTTGTGAAGTTGTGCTGCCCAAGCAGTTCATTATTCAGCTCATTCTTGAGGGGCTGTGCCATGCCAAGCATTTCCTGTTCAAAGACAAAGGAATCGCGTTGACCCGACAAAAACAACCAAGCCGAGACAGCGACCGGACTTCCGGCTACGCGTTAATGGCCTCGGCTTCACATGCGACGAAGCGATATATCAAAGATATGGGCTTTACCAGCAATATGGACACTAAAATAAAAGGATATTCGAAAAATGCACACCAAGAGTAACTAGCATAAAGTCTCCTTTTTACTGCTTCGAACTGGAGTCATGGGGGTAGACGTCGAAAGGCGGTGGTGATAAGTGGAGTGGCCAACCAACGCAAGCCGTTTCTGTTTCTTGACCTGGCTGAGCTGAGATAGCAAGTTGTTAGATACTGCAGCTCTTATCCGCGGGACCCCCTCTAATTTGATTTGTTGTCAGTAAAGTGCACTTTTTTCATTTGGATAGTGAAAACGCATTTGCTTTCAGCTTGTCATTGATGTTAACAACACAAAAAGAGAAAAAAAACGCCGCCACGAAGTGGAATTTCGTCAACTTTTCATCCAAAGTGAGAAACATATTAGAATGCGACGACATAATCAGATTATTTTAGATAGCAAAAATGTACATGTTGTACGCTTAAATGCGCGAAATATGCTAGATACTTACTAGCCTCCTTGGGCTGCTGGTAGCCCACTGGGTAAAGGTCCCAGGAAGTACGCTCTTAGCCGGAGTTCAAATCCCACCAAGGCCAAAAAACGGAAGAAGAAGAAAATTGATACACTCTCAAACCCAATATCTCATCACAATCATTCAACAATCATTACCTCTAACACCCAATTCACCAAGGAAGATCAACATTCAGCTAAAGAGCGTACAACCAGCAATAACCAGTTAATCAAATCAGCACTTTCACTTTCACTTACTAGCCTCCTCGATTTGGAGTTGAACAACAGAAGAACATAGATAATACTAACGTAAACAAGATGTGGTACTTTTTTCACATATTAGCAAAAGATGACTTGTCGAAAAACAAACGCTTGTTCAAGATGGCATCCACATAGCAATTTACAATAAAAGAAATATGTATATTTATCGTAGATAACGAAAAACACACTCGCAAAGTACGGCGAAAATGTTGTCATTGGCTACCCACGAAAATATTTTTTGTCATTTCTGCACTGAAAATGCTTATTTTTTAACATCAGATTATTTTTAATAAAATGTTAATATTGTCATATATTTCCTATCATCATTATACTTGTAGTTTGTACAATGAAACGAATAATTACAGTAATTAAGTAAATATCGATCAAATTTGTGCCTTTTGTCATTAAATGGGTATTTTAACTGTCAATGTCCTAGATTTGTCAATCACAATCGGCTACTTTTGTCATTTTGGACTAAAAATCGGCGAAAATGCCGACTTTTGGCGGGTGTGTTTTTACGGTACCTAATGCTACACAATTTTAACGAATCAACCAAAAAGGAGAGGACCAGTTTTTTCTGTGTCGTAAATTGCGACACAGAGAGCATTCAGAGGCCCTAATGTTAATGCTATTTAAAAAAGTGATAATCTTGAACATGTTTCCTGTCATTATTAAAATACTGAAAGCGTCGAACAAAAGACATCGATTGGTGTAATACCTATAGTAAATTCTGACCAAATCTTGTACATCGGCCCAGATTTTCCGCGGGTTGACTGGTATGACGCAAATCAGCATGTACTTATACTGGGATAGGAAGCAACGTTAGTGCTGCTATCGCAGACTAAATAGGATTATATCCGTGGTACGTCAAGTCAAATGATGACCCCTCTTGACATCTAACTGGTACATCTCTATGAAACCGGTACGACTCCGGTGGCGCACTGGGCCCTCCAAAAGGCTTATATGCGTGGGCAGCCTGAGCCGGTACGATACCCATCACACCGGTATGGCCACGGTGCCGCACTGGGCCTCCAAAAGGCTTATATGCATGGGCAGCCTGAACCGGTACGATTCCTGTAACACCAGTATGACCGCGGTGCCTCACTGCCCTCCAAAAGGTTTATATGCGTGGGCAGATCGAACCAGTGTAGTGAAGTAAAGAGAACGATGGAGGTGGACTGTACAATAGCATGCATTTTCTACAAGCTGCAAACAGACGTCAGCCAAGGCTCGCCTTTTTTTTAATTTTGTAAAGCATTGTCGGTTGATATATTGCATCTACAGTTTTAACTTAAAACTTTTAAGGCAAATGTCCGAGATGACCGTACTAATAAGAAAAAAAGTAATTAGTAAAAATATAAAATAAAAATAAAGGGTTTATTCCAAAATCCTCCTATCCCAGCCTTCGCGGAGCCCTAGTAATATTTGCGCTTGAAAGAGAAGTCAATCGAATCAGACCTTGTCAAACCTGAACAACTTCAACATCCTATTCGCCCAGGAAAAGCGCCACGCCTGCGAGCACCCACCGCGCCCTATCACCCGCAATGGGCATCGATATCTCCACGAGCATTCGTTCGCGGTCGGTGGCGTAGTATAGCGGCGTCTTGATGCAGTTCTCCTTCTCGTACATCTCCTGGGCGTCTTCGCGCACGAACGCCACATAGCAGGAGGGCACCGCCACCAGCTCCTGGGCATCCGACACTGCTTCCAGCAGAGTGCCTCCTTCAAACGAAGCACCCTGCAGTAGCAGCCTCGTGAGCTCGAACCACTCGACCTTCGTGCCGCTCAGACGCTCGCGCTCCCAGCACGACAGCAGCTTCATGCCGTCCATCGAGCACTTTTGCTCACGCGCGCTCTGCTGACGAAGCGCATTGAGGAACGTGCCAGGGTGCAGCAGCTCGGACAGATCCAGACCTTTTGTAAGAAGTTGACCAGTCCCCACCGCCTCCTGCCACTCGGTGAGCGCGCGCTTGCGCATGGCAAGCCCGCGCAGCCAAGTGGACACGCTCTCGTTGCCCTCCCACTGAGACGACCACTCCGCCGGAACTTCGCCCTTGAGCAGCGCGATCGCGACTGTCTGGATGGCTGGAGTTAGCAGTCCAGTGCCGTAGATGACCTTCTTAAGAGCCTGCAGGCTTGAATTGACCTGCTGCGCCAGATCCAGCGCGTACTCGTTCTCTTGAGCCACGAAGGCGTCCGCCGGTGCCATCGCCTGCAGATTCTTGCCCGTGCTGGAGGAGGATGACGTTCCTTCCAGTTGGAAACCTGTTGTGAGCTTCCCCCACGTCTCCAGCAACGGACCGAGCTGCGCGCGCCACTTCTCGCGGTCGAACATTGTCGCTTCGGCTTCGCTAGAGGAGAGAGCTTTGAGCTGGGCGATCACTTGGCCCGAGAGAGCGCGTTGCATGGAGCGCTCGATGTTGTCTGGGAGACCGAACATGGCGGGCGCGTCGAGATCCGGGAAGCGGTCGATGACGTCGAGGTAGTCGGCGTGCTGGGAGCTTTGAGGCAGCTTCACACCGCGCATAAGACTCTTCTGGCAGGACAGCAGTTCTTGGCTGAAGTATTCCGTCAGGTTGCAACGCAGTACGCGCAGGTCGTACGGGTTGTCGATGCGTCCACCGTAGATGGCGTTCTCCATGAGACCGTGCAGCGTTTGCCAGTCGATGCCACTGGACCCGCCCCCGCTGGTCTGGCAAGCCAGCTCCATGACGTTCGAGCCTGCGCGGAAGTCTCCGAACGAGAACTCGTAGAACTTGGTCCAGCCCTGCGGGATGTACGTGCGTCGCTCCTGCAGGAGCGCGTGGAACCACGCCAATAAGAAAAGAAGCTGAGCACGAGCAGATGACCCGCGTGCGATGAAGTCCGGGTTCCAAGCTGCGTAGGTGCGCTGCAGGTTCTTCTTCATTCCTGGAGGAGACTCGAACGTGATCTTGAGACTCTGCTCCAGCAGAACAAGCGGGAAGGCGTCGTGCGGCTCCGTGGTCAGCCACAAGCGGAACTTGTGACTCGCGTTCAACGCGCTAAACTCCTTCTCGAGCACTGGCAGCCACGCGATGACGAGGTGGAGGTTCTGAAGACACAGCCACTCGCCATGCTCCGCCGTGGACTTCAGCAGGTTGAGCGCCTTCTCCTGTTGTCCTCCGCCCATAGCCACTTCAAAGTAGTGGCCCTTTCCAACGACCGACGTCGCGACCTCCTCCAGCTCCTTAGAAGGGTCAGCTCCTGCCGTAGTGAGCAGTAGCACGGGCGTCGTGTTGGTCGCCTCTTCCGTTCCGATGACCTTAAAATCAAGTGACGGAGGAGTGAGCGACTTGAGCTGCATAACGCCACAGATGAACTGAATGATGGCGCTCTGCAGTCGATCGGGACGCAGCGCTTGAACCACGAGCAGCTTCTGGAAGGCGGAGAGGCCTCCGGAAGACCCAGACTTGTCCATCTTCGGGTGGAAATTCTGCTCGCACTCCATGGATTTGGACCATCGGATCCACATATCGTGGCTCTCAAACTTACACAACTGCGCTAACCGTGGAAGCGCCTCGACGAATTGCGTATACGCTTCTTTCCGCTCAGGTGACGCCCATTCTGGCAGCGGAGTGTTGCCTCCCGACCCCTTTTCGGTCTCCACCAATTCGCCACAGAAGAACTCGTACTCGTTCTTCTCGAAGCACTCGGGATGCATACCATGCACCAAGTGCATGCCGAACATGGGTCGGTGCTCCTTGAACAGCGCTCGACCGACAAACATCAGCACCTTGTACTCCAGGATGGGGATCAGTCGTAGAATGCGGTCTTTGGTGCTCGAAGACTCCATCTTCGTTGCCAACGTGGCCTTGAAGAGCCCCAAGAAGGAAGCCAACGAGAAGCGGTACATGTGGTTCACCGCACTCAACTGCTTCACCAGGAAGAACATCTTGGCGCCTTCGTGGGCGAACGGACAGTACGTATCGCGCTTCTCGTCCAGCTCCTCGGATTTCTTGGCTGATCGCTCGAGAGCGTTCTCGATCTCAGCACTCGTAGCCTTCGTCTTCGTGAGGGACTCGACGAGGATTGTGTTCTCCAGGATATCTCCTTCGGATGTGGCCAGCGCCTCCACGAGCTGCTTCTCGAGCGCTGCCAACTGCACTTTGCACTCTTCTTCTTGCCGCAACAGCTCGCTCTTCTCCTGCTCCAGCTCAGGCTGCTCGTGCTGAATGGTGACGCCCAGAAGTTGCCCCTCGAGACCAGACTTGGTGACTGTGAAGTTGACCACGTTGACGATCGCCAGTGCGTCGGGGGCTAGAGGCGGCGATGGATTCCGTGTGACGAGGAACAAGCGGAAGTTCTCGTTGTAGTCGATCACCTTGTCGCCTAATGCGACGACGAACCGCGGGCCTTGATGGATCAAGTCCTTGCGGACCAAAGGGTACAGGTACGGCTCAACGTTGTCAACCTCCAGGATCACCAGCGTCTTGCCAAACCTCACAGCTTGCTCCACCAGGTTCACGAACCTAGCGTCTTGGGACTGCACAATGGACAGCGGCCGTGTCGTGTCCTTGGCCAGTTCAGCTTGTAGCCACGTGGTGCTTGCACTGGCAGGATCGATGATAAATGGACAGCGCTCGCCGCTCGAATTCGACACAATCAACGCGTTCTCCATTGACAAATTGTCAGAGGGAAGCCCCATTGCCTTCCACGTGAGCAGCTCGCTCTCCGTGCTCAGCAACTTGCGGTAGTCGAAGTGCAGACTGCTCGATGAGCCGGTGGAGCTGTCGAGGATGTCGCGTTCCCACTCCTTGACAACGCGCTTACGAGCGTCCTCGGAGCATTTTCCCAGGAACGTCGTGAACGCAGAGGCGAGCAGCATTCGAACCGGTAAATCGGTCAGACGATGCTCCAGCTCCTTCACCTGCTCGGACCAGCGATGCTTCTCACCACCCAGCTTGCTCAGTAAACCCTGGGCCTTGGTCAGCGTTTTCTCGGCCTGCTCCAAGTTCATTTTCAAGATCTCGGCCTCCTTCGTCTTCTCTCCGAACTGCACCTTCATCTGGTCCACCTTGACGTCGATCTTCTTCAACTCGCTCTCGCACTGAAGCAGTCGCTGTTGAGAAGCTTCGAGCGACCTTTTTGCCTCCGCGAGATCGTTTTCTAGCGGCTCGATCTTGTTGAGAACCATCGAGTACTTGAGATTGGCCTTCACCCACGTCGCCAACGGAGCAGCAGCCACACTCACGCGGTAAATGGTCTCGTGGTCGAACGAGGAGTTCTTGCTTTTGACGAGTTTCGTGACGGTCTTGGAGATCTCCGGCGTGATCCGGTGCGCGTCGTAGTTGAGGATCTCGTCCTTCACGCCGCGATTGCCTAAGAACTTCTTCATGGAATTCCACGACGTGTCTTGGATGCCTAGCAGCATTAGCACCGCTGAGAGGACGTCGTGGATGGGTTCAGGCGGCATCTTGAGCGAGCGGATCTCGTTCAGGTTGTCGCTCTTGATGTTGCCCACAGCCTCCATCGCAGTCCGCAGAATGGGCGTGATTTCGCTCAACTCCTGCTCGATCTCGTGCTTGCGGGCATTGGTGGCGATCTCGGCCTTGGCAAGCTGCTCCTTGAGCTTCTCCACCTCGCGTCGGTTGTCAGCAGCCGAGTCCAAGGCGTTCGTGATTTCCTTCATGGCTTCATCGGCTGATACCTGGGCGGCACTCAGGTCCTTCTTCTTCAAGACGGCGTTGCGACTGAGCTCGTCCACCGTCACACTGGCCTCCTCCAGCTTGCTCAGGCCGCTCTTGAGGTGGCGGATCTCCTGCACAATCTGCTTGCACTTGGCTTCAAACAGAGTTCGCCATGTGCCGAGGAAGCAAATGAACTCGCGTGGAGTGGCGCCAAACTCCTTGCAACTCGCGTACAAGCTCGTAATCAGTGGCGTGGTCTTGATGAGACTGTCCACAAGCTCCGAGCCATTCAGCAAAAGCTCCGGTAGGCGAGCCATGCTGCTCGTGTTCCATTCTCCCATCCAGACGATAGAGCAGCGAGTGCAGAGCGCGGGGTTGCTCTCACAGCGCAGTACAAACTGAGGGTTGCGCGAATCCATCGCCAGCACAACGTGCACGAACTGCCTCACACGAGACACGAAGAAGTCGTACACTGTGCGGATATGCTCCTGTCCGCTGGCTCCGATGCTCTCGAGCATGACCTCTTTCAATAGTGCGATCTGTGGCTCGATCTCCTCGTGCGTGTACAGACCTGGAACCTCACCGGAACTTAGCAACGAGTTGGTGAGTTCCAATATAGCGTCTTGCGTGAAGTGGTGGTCCTCCAGGTAGAGCACGTAGTGTTGCCCTTCAACGCCAGCCTTCACTAGCAAGCTCTTGAGGTCAGTGCGGAAGCTGCTGGCGTCGTAGTTGCGAGTGATGCTCGGAGAGAACATGGTGTAGTTGAGCATGTACGAGATGAGCGTCGTGGCCGACCGGCGACCGACACCGGAGTTGCCGACTAACAACATTGAACCGCCAGGCTCAGACATCACGCGCTCGATGATCGTCAGGTGCTCGAGGATCTCGTCGAACAGCAGCATGTGCAGGTCCTTCTCCTCGCGTTCGTAGAGGACCATCCCCTGCGATACAACCTGGGAGAACTCGTCACTAGCAATGCGCTGTAAGGAAGCTGCGGTTGCTGCGGCAGCGTTGCCGGCACCGGCAGCGTCTCCACCAGCAGTTCCTCCGGCTGTACGACAGTGCAATGAGCTGAAGTAAACGTCCTGCAGCTTGATGGCGTGGCGCCACTGCTGCTTCCAGACAGTGTTGAGGATGCCGTCAAACTTGGATCTCGCTTCGTTGTCCACCAGGCGATCACGGAAGAGCCGACGCGCCTCGTGTGCCAGCGCGTCCAGTACGTCTTCGTGCTCGAGGTCGTAGCGCACCAGTGCGAAGACCCACTTGGTCAGATCACGAGGTGTGAAGAGGTAGTGGCGCTGCTCATCGACCGTGAACTTGGTCTTCACTGTGTCGTACACTTCGACCATGCTCTTCGCCAGTCGATCGCGGTTCGCGGGGTCTTTCCACGTAGCTGGGAGGTTCGGCGTACCGGAAGAGTCGAAGACTCCTTCCAAGAAGGTAGAGTACACTACCGCGAGCTCATCCGTCGACGGGTAGTCCATGTACGCCACCTTGACGATGGCAGTGAAGCGCGTGGAGAGAGGGTGGCGCCCCACTGTCGTTGCCGCGTTCATGGAGGCAACGAGTTGAATCTTCTCCACTCCGAGGAACTCCAAGTGCTGGTCGTAGAAGCCGTTGAACGTGATCAGCTGCTGCAGGAAGGCGATCAGCATGCACGTGTCGTACTGGTCCGGCTTGGGCAAGTTGATGTCCTTGAGGTAAAGCACGAGTCGCTCTGCGTCTCGAGGTCGGTAGACGCGACCCGTTGGCGTCGAGAACAGCGAACAACACTGCGCAATCTTATGGATCACATGGTCGGCCGTTGTCTGCGCGTTGCAGTGAAGGACCGACACGGTGACGCTCTTGAGGTTCTTGAAGGCTTGACGGATGAGCATGTTCTTGCCGCTTCCCTCCGGTCCGACGAGGAGAAACGGCTCCATCTTCTCCACCCACGGTTCGATGAGCTTCAGCCCTCGCTGCACGCTCACAGTCGGCACGACGGCGTCCATCCCATTAGCCACGAGGTCTTTGCGATCCATCTTGCCGTCCATGGCGCCGTAAGTATCACGTTTGGTCTCATACGTGTAGAAGATAGAACCTTGGCAGTAACAATCAAGTGGGGCGTTCATGTCCGGCGGTCGCTCGTTGGCCATCATGAAGAGCGACTTGGCGAAAGACGCGCGAGATCCCATGGCCAAGTTGGCTCCTAGGCCTCGGATCATGGCGCAGACGAACTCGGACCGGGTCGTAGCTGTCGCCACATGACTCAAGCCATTCATGATTGTCCCAACGGTAGTGGTCGCCACAATGGCGTCGTACTTGTGAAGCTCCTCCAAGCCTCTTGTGAACAGCTCGTCGATCCACTGTCGTAATGCGTCGCGAGTGTTGCTGGTGCCTGCATCGGCTGCAGGGGGGAGTGTAAGCAGCCACTTACTCACCAGTCTCTGGATGACCATGTCCTCGTCCGAGAGGAAGATCATTCCCATCCGAGAAATCGTAGCGGGCGACGCGAACCGCAAGTCGTGCGTCTCGAAGACGAAGTTGACGTTCGGCCCGAAGTTGATACGCTCGCCGTTGGGCAGAGTGAGGAGGTGGTTGTCGTCTAGCACGGAGTTCAGCGACTCGATCCACTCCGGGTCGACGTCACCATCGCAGATAATCCAGGAGCGAACGTTCTCGGGCTCTTTGACCACTTGACGAGCTGCAGCAGTGAGCACGCCGTCTTCCCACTCACGCGTGTCCAGGTCCATGTGACCCAGCAACCGCTCGCGAGGCATGGACTTGGGGTTCATGACGTGGGTCTTGACGAGCTGGCCGCACCGTATCAAGGCTTGCTGCAGCACCTGCCACACCGTGGACTTGCCACTACCCGAAGGGCCCACAACCACGCAGCCCATGCGCTGGTCGAGCGATTCCTTGAGTTGCAGCATCTTTCGGATCTGCAGCTCGTCCACCTCCAGGAAGAACGGTTTGCTCGTCATGACCTCACGAATAGCGTCGCCCAGGGCACCACCCGCTAGATCAGCTGACTCAACACCAGGGAAGACGTCTCCGATCAACGCTAAGAAGCGAGTTGAGTCGACGAACGTGAGCTTTGACAGGGTGTTGATACGCACAGCCTTGATGAGGATCTCGGTCTCCTCCGCCGTCGTCATTCGCACCGGTTTACTATCTGCAGCCTTGGCTTCTTCCTCTCCGTTGCCATTCGCCTTCCCACTGGTAGCTCGCTCCTTCTTCTCGGCTTGTAGCAGTTTTCCGGCTGTATTGAGCACAGCTTTTAGGGCACGCAAACCCCAGTCGTAGTGCTGCTGACGAGAGAGAAGCTGTCCAGAGAGAGAGTACAGCGACACAACCTTCGACGCGATGTCCTTGGCCTCGGTGAAGCCTTCAGAGTAGAGAATGACCTCTGCGATGAGATTGTTGTCGGGTCGACCCATGGCCACGGGACGGAACAGCGCCTTGAGGTTATCTGGAAGCTTGGACCGCCCGCCGTAGCCCTTTCCGGCCGGGTTGAGCGTCACGAAGATCCCAGCATTGAAGTCGACGTCCACGGAGCGGTTCAGGAGGTTGATAGTGCCCGTCTTCTCCTTGATAGCGTCTTGAATTACCTGGATCTGCTGGGAAATAGCCGAAAGCTGGTCCTCCTTCAGACGGTTGAACTCATCGAAGCAGCCCCAGGCGCCACATTTAACGAGACCAATGAAGATGCGACCCATGGACTGGAAGTCGATACCTTCATCGCAGTTGAACACCAGCACTTGGCGTCCAAATTGTCCGCCCAACGCCTTCACCGACTCCGTTTTGCCCGTACCTGCAGGTCCGTATGGGTTGCCTCCGAAGCCCATGTGCATACCTTGAGTAAGTGTCAGGTAGCACTTGTCCGTCAGCGGAGTGTGGACCAACTTGGGGGCGTTGCCCTGGTACTCGTACGTGTAGGCGAACTCGGCGTCGTTCATGCGGATCAAACACGACGGAGGGTCTTTGCCTGACTGCTTCCTTGTGTCCAAGTAGAAGCGAAGCTGCTTCTGCCAGATCCAGTCGGTGACAGACCGACAATTCGCCGCCAAGAGCTGGTCGCAGACGTCGATATGATGGACTAGATCCAGCACCAGCGCCTTCACCTTGAGGCTCATCAGTAGCTCTGTGCTCAGATCCAATGACGTCAGCTCTCTCAGTGTGTCTTGCAAGCTGCGCTTGAGCTCATGAACTCCCCCACTTTTGATAGCTTGTTCAGCTTGTGAGCAGAATCGGATCTGCTCTGTCAAGCACAGCACTTGGGACGGAAACGCGTGGTAGTCCGGAGCGCTAGCGCTGACACATTGCGCAGTGAGCGCGCGGATCGTACGCCGCATCTCGTTGGTGAAAGTCTCGAGCCATTCCTCCACGTTACTGGTCACAGCTACTGGAGTGTGGAGCTCCACCCGTTCTCCTGCTGAGCTGAGCATAGCTACGATCTGGTCTTGCTGCTCGGAAAACTCCACGCGGTACACTCCTTGGTAGAGTTTCTTCAGGTGGCTCTGGATCACTGCCGGGTTCTGAGCTTGGCCCAAAATCTCAAGTAGATCCTCGTCTCCGATGAAGTAGAACCGCGGCATGCGCGAGCGTTTCTCCTCGAGGAAGTCTGCCAGCGCCTTCTGACAGCGCTCGAGTTGATCGACCATGGTTGTGAGGCGCTCTACCAACTGAGGGAAGAGCAACTCATCCGCCAGGTTGAACAGCTTGGGGTCTCGTTCTACCGAGCCCATGATGTCCGTGAACTCTTCATCAACCCGACGGAAGCGACTCTGCTCCGATGGCAGCGCTCCTTTCGAGAAGATGGGCTCAAGGAAGACCCACTTGCGCTGAATGAGGTTGAGCTGCGTCAGTACCTGGTCGAGTGTGCTCATCTTGATCTCGTACTGACTGGCCTCGACCTCGAACGGCTTGAAGAACTGCGACTCCTTCAGCGACGCCAGCAGCGACTGGTTGTCGCCTAACGCGAGCGTCAGGTCCTTCCAGTCTTTGATGATCGCCACGCGACGTCCGTCGTGTTCGTGTGTCAACAACGCGAGCTCTGCCGTCTCTGTCCAAGCGCGAAGTTCCTGTAACGCGTCACGAATCGTCACTTCACCTTGGGCTCGAGCGTGGAGCACCTTGACGAACTGTAGTGTGGCTGGTAGCTCCAGCACGGGAAAGACGTCCATAAAGTGCTGGACGATCAGGTTGTGCTTCTCCACGCCGCGAGGGAACCCAAGCTTCCGGAAGAGCTGCGTCCAGTGATCGTCCTTGAACGGTTCACCGCGACAAAGTTTGAGCGTGGGCATCGCGCGCTTCACGTTGGTGTTGAAGTCGTTGATCTTATCTACAACAACCGTCCGCTCAGCACCGTGAGCTGCCTGCTCCTTCACCGCATCCGCCCACTTTTGAGCCGTATCCGGCAGCGCGAACATGTTGGTGCAGAACGCGAACCAGTCTTGACTCGCAATGGCTTGGACTTCCTCCCTGAACTGACGGTAGGTGTCCCAGTTGCGCTGGAGCTTGCTCACATCATCGTCGAGTGCTGCGAGGCCGTCAAAAGCCGGCTCATTCATTGAGAACGCCGCGCAGTTGGACGTCAAAGTGGCGCTGCGAGTCTTCAGTTCGTCCATCTTCTCGCGCCACTCCGTCATGGCTGAATAAACCTTGGCCAGTGCGTCATCGTCCCAGGAAGAAACCTCCACAGGACGGAGCGCCGTCCACCGCTGGCGGAACTTGTCGATCTCGACGTTGCACTCCACGACTTGCGCTTCGATCTCGCCCTTGAGACTCTCTCGCTGCTCCTCAATCATGTCGTTGAAAGCTTCCAGAGCGATCTCAAAGTTCTCCCAGCGCGTGGGGAGCTGTGTCAGACGATCTTCGACCTCACTCGTGTCCAATGTAGCGCCACTCATTCCTGCGCTACTCCCTCCTCCAAGCACCGCGAGCAGCAGGATCTTCTTCTTCTCAGCTTTCTGGAAGTGCGAGTGGGCGTCACCTTTGCGTGCGTCGATGTCCTTCCACTCCAACTGAGCGGCACTGATCTCATCAATCGAGTGCGGGCGCTTGTTCAAGCTCTCCATGGACGCCTCCACGAAGTCTTCCACGATCCGAATGTGGTTCAGCGTGCTCTTGCGTAAAGAGAGCAGCAACGCATCGGTAAATCGTTGCAGGTGCTCGTCTAACGTGCGTTTAAACGGCACCAACGAGACGTTGATGCAGTCGACTTTGACAAAGTCCGGGATCTTCTCGCTCTCCTTGCGCTTCGTGCGGATAGTCTTAAAGTTGAGCTCCCAGTCGGCCGGTTCCTGCAGTGTCGCCTCCATGACTGCGTCGAGGTCGACGTTCCCACCCCCTCCAAGTCGCGTGAGGAACCCCCAGTGCTCGTACTCGAACATCAACCCTTCCACTCGTGTGAACAGCCTTTCACAAGCTTCGTAGACGCGCACTAAGTTGCGTGCATTGGCATCACACATCGCAGCGAAAACTTGAGCGTTTGCAAAACCTCCGAACTTTGTCGGTCTTGCCACGAATTTCTTCATGGCCTTGTAGTACGTCGTACGCAGCTCCTCGAGTGGAGGCTTCAGCACGAGTGTGGTCCCTCCAGAGGCAGAGGAAGCCAAAGCTGCCGACGCTGTGGGGAAGTGCAGCTCCGTTTTGATCTCTTTAATCTCCGGGAGGTTTTCATTGAGCGTCTCGAGTCCGAGCTGGTAGCCGGACTCGAGCACCTTGTAGAGCTGGTGGTCCCAATAGAGGAACCACTTGGCCGTGCGTGACGAGTCTTGCTTCCGCGTGGCCAGTTGAGCGCTGCGCTTGATCTCGTCCCAGCGCTCCTTCCACTTGGCAGGGTGACGCAGTAAGTCGATATCTAGCAGAGCCAAGAGATCTTCGCCTAACTTCTCGTGAGCGCGCTTGAAGCGCCGATTCTCCGCCGCCAGTCGGTCCGCTGCGGTCTGAAGCTGGTTCACGTACTCGTCGCACTCGTCCAAGTTGGCCCACGTAACATCCTTGCTCTTGGTTTTCTGGTTCTGGCTCTGAGCGATTCCTGGGCGTTGAACGGCGTCTTCGAAGGCGAGAAGAGAGTCGAGTAGCATGGGCTTCTGCTCGTCAATGATCTGTGCCTCAATGCTGTTGTAGAAGTTGGCCACCTTCTGCAGCGTCACGCCGAAGCGGTAGTATTTCTCCGCTTCTTCGGCCACTTGACGAACTCGAGTGGGCACCCACGCGTCGCCAGCTTGAGCTGCAGTCTGCTGCGATGAGAGCTCCGTGAGCTGGCGGACGTCGCGCAGCAGCGTGACTAGAAACTCACTGAAGTTCACGACCAGGTCGCCACTTTGCTTGTCGATCTGCATCAGTCGCCCGCGCAGTCGAAGCGACTGACCTCCGTTGTTCTCGTCGTCTTCATCCAGCGCGCGCAGCATGGAATCCTGCCAGTCGCGCACGCGATCAAGCACGAGTCCACTTGCCTTAGCCGCTAGCTTGTCACACTGCTGCGATAGCCGCGGGAGGGCGGGCAAGTCGGCCAGAACACCGCGTGCTAACCGCTGCATGTCGGCCACTCGTCGACCCAGTGCGTGAGCCCACACAATGACGTTGACGTCGCTGCTCAGCGTCTTGCCGACGTGCATGCCGCTCTTCTTCTCTCTCGCTCCGGCGCTACTGGAGCCGAGATTCTGCTTTCGGGTCTCGAAGTCGCTGTCCAGTTGATCAACATGCGCCAACAATTGGGCGAGTAGTGCATCGCGTTCACCAGCGAGGGCTTGAGCCAGTGTTGGACGTTGCAGAAGATGCTGGTACCGCTGCAGTAAGCGCGCCGCTGCGCTGGGCTTTGAAGTGACGGCTCGAAGGCGTTCACGTAGCACGACTGCGACTTGCGTCTCCATTGGGGCAAGAGAGCGGTCAAACTCACTCAAAGCACGTTGCCATACTGGTTCAGTGTACGCGTTGTAGTACAGTGGGCGGAGGCGTTCGAACGGCTTGAAGCACGACTCAGCCAGCTCGTCCTCTTGGTTCTTCCCTCCTCGTGACGGTAGTAGAGCATGAAGCTCTTCGTACGTTGTACGGACACGCAAGACTTGGTCGAGACGAGCGCTTACGAGCTGTACACGCTGAGCTTGAGGAGATACAGGCCCCTCCCAAGCATGTTCACTGTGTGCCGGCCAAAGCGTCCCAGTCAGGGACTCGATGCTGTTCCGCCACTTCTCGCACAGAGCCACTCCCTGCTGCAGCAATTGGTGGACGGGGTGGAACGGCGCTTGCCAGACGTTAGCTTCAGCCTCCTTCTCGCCTCCATTCAGCGCCTTGGCTTTAGCTAGCACGAAGGCGTTGATGGCACCCGTGACAAGACCCAGCAGGTGATCCATCCGTCTCTGCGGGTACATTTGATCCCGCGCGAGGTCGAGACGCCAGAGATCGTCGGCTACGTTTGAGGCGTCGTCCAGCAAGTCGTTCATCTCGTCGAAGCTGAGATTCCCCAATGGGTCAGTGAACCGCTGGTGCACCGTGTCAAAGGCGGCGCTGAACTTCTTCGCTCGTCGCGCTTGCCTCCCGTCTGTCTGCATGGCCTCCCAGTACGCAAACTCATCGCTCATAGTAGCAATGCTCATAAGACCGTCGTCTCCTCCATCACTCGGCGCTGTCTTTGCTTGCTTCGATTCGTTGCTTCCTCCCTGGATCAGGACGGTGCCAGCCAGCCCTGCATCCAGCTCGAGTAGCACGTCCTTCAGCTTTTGCGACAATTGAGCAGCCCGTGCATCGTCACGTAGTAGCAGTGGCGCGTACACTTGGTGCACAGTCTGGTAGAGACTCTGCAGTGGCGTCTGCAGCGCCGACGTGAGTTGCACGCTCGTGCTCATGTTGTCCGGCGTGAGCGGCACGGCCTTCTGCAGCTTGAGGAAGGCCGCGGTCTCGTCGTTGTTCCCTCCTTCCTCATCGTCCATAGAGTTGGTCAGGCGGATCTCCTCGCTGCCGCTGGCGAGGCGCGCGTGTAGCACGTTGCACTGGACCTCGTCGAGGAACTGCGTGAGTGCTTGTTGTGAGGTTTTGTCCTCACTCAGACACGTGTTGCGAGGCGCCCAGAGGCCGCGCAGCAGGCCAGCCAGGTAGCTGCGCCTGGCGTCGCCCACGTCCGGGTCCATTCACTTGCTGGGATATAACGATAGGATCTTCCTTGGCTTGAGGTGGCTGTGGCTGGAGTCGAAGTGAGCTTGATGAGGAGGCGCAGGCTTAGATCGCAAAAAGTATACCACTTCTACTTGGTGTGGGTCACATAATGCAACTTCAAGTATACGTTGTGAGAGGGTGTCGCTTCGGAATTTATGATGAGAGGTTTTTGGGCTTCGTGTTATTTAAGTCTCAAGAAACGGGCAGAACCTGCAGTGCGGGGACATTGCAATGTCTGGCGGCCCGTGCGAAGGTTGGTCTTCATCGGACGATGAATGTTCGAGTGACGAAGGCGACCTCGTCGATATACTGGAAGGCTATACGCGGGAGTTAGGGGCATTGTGTGGCGGCTTGGAGCAGCAGCAGCAAGAGGAGAGTGGAGATGGAGAGTCCAGTGATGGAATTGAAGTTGGAGCCGACACTCTAGCTTCGTTGGAGGAGATGGCGGGGGAATGTGCAACTTTACTTGCTTGTCTTGAGGCTGGAGATCTTCGGTAAGGAGGAAATTGCGAGAGAATAAGAGGAATCCGAGCTAATGCCATTCGTTTCTCGTGATATTTAGCTTGGATGACACTGATGACGAAGCATTAGAAGCAGCGAGTGAGGCAGATCTTGCGGATAACGCTTATCTTGATCAGGAGTCGGAGGAGCACCGACCTGAAGAGCTTGCGCGTGAGCTTGATAGCTTTGCGGACGAGCTGAACGATTTTTTATCAAGTCTTAGCGACCCCGTTCCAGACCCCGTGGAGGATGAAGTGCAAAACGAAAAGCCATCTGTGAAATTCAAACTTGCAGCGGAACTTGTTCCTGTTGCTGCCAGCGATGGCATCGATGCAGAAACCGCAGACAATAATATCGAGCTTTCATCTCGCCCACCAGAGGTTTTCAGCAAGCGGACGAAGAAAGCTGTAGCACAACATGTGAAACGACTAGCACAGCGTAAGCGGCAGCAAGGCAGCAGTGGAAAGCAAGCGATTTTGGATTACACTCGTCAATTGCGGGCAGGCGCTAAGGAAGAGCGCGCTGCTGGGGCTCGAGTCACTTGGTCAAAATTCCAAAGTACGAGCTTCCAGCAGCACATCACGCGCCAAAAGTTCGCCAGACGGAGGGTACAACAGGTCCAAGAAGCTCAGCGTCAGGTTGAGTCTGCACGCTTAAGAGGAGCAGCGGGAACCCCTCGTCACCGCTCATCAAAGTCTTCAAAAGCTAAATCTGACAAGCAAGCAACATATCTGGATCAGTTCAAGCCAACTTCAGCTCCACCAAGTGAGTTCGACCCGCGTTACCTTTGTGCCGTCTACCTCTACGGTCTCCGGCGTCTTGGAACGACCTTTATCACGTTTAGCTCACTCGCACAACTAGAGCAGCGCGTGCGAGCAAGGTTTGGAATCCACGAAGTCGTGAGCATTTACCGTGAAGTGACCGAACTAGTCTTACCAGAAAACGCCTCTCGCCTTTATCGCAGCAAAAGGCATCGCCTGAAGCGCCTCCAGCGAGTTTCGAGCCTTGAACACATTCAAGACGGCGGCACGCTGTGCGTAACCCAGAACGCCTACGATGATATGACTATCCTGTGCGACTGGATGGAACAGCGGCAGCAAGTACTGCACGGGTTTCAACACCAACATCGAGCGCCTCAATCGTCTTCAGTAATGTCGACGACTACAAGCGAAGAATTGCCACTGCCGAAGCCAAACCCAAGTGTTAGTGCTACCGCTAAACCTCAACTATGGGATTCAAATGGTCGCAGCATCGGCGTCAAGACACAACATGATATTTGAAGGTGACGCAAGGTCAAACGAACACTTTGATTGTTTGAAAACGATTAGAGATGCACGAACTGCAGTGCGAGATCCAACGCCGTAGCCTTCAACCGGATACGTCGTTGATCTCTGTGTTGTGCCAGAGGTTGAAAAAAGTAACGAGACGGATAGACGACCCGACCCCATTGTCGTCAACGCAGCAGCTTTGGTGGGCTCCTACGATGCAGGCGCAGCAGCCATAGGGACTCCAGCACCCGCAACGCCCATGAGACCAGCGGCCGGGGCAGCAGCTCCAGCAGGGGCGAAAGCCGACACCGCAGCAGGAAGTGCCGCACCGATCAAACCCGTCGCAGAGCTCGCCACTCCACCGATGTCGCCGCTGGTCGCCGCTTTGATAAGACCCCCGACATTCGAGATCACCGACGGGTTCGCGATGAGGCCCGACAGCATACTGAAGAGGTCCTCGGTCGACAGGGCGGCGAACGACGGATCCACTGCGCCCGGCTTGCGGGACATGAGCTCCTTGAGCTGCTTGGCGAGCTGCATGCGCTCGGCCGGGGTGGGCACGGACGGCGATTGGTTGGCCGCAAAGACGAACGACACGAAGTAGACCAGCGCCAGAGCGATCGCAACAATCGACATCTTCATGGTGGTCGCGATGAGAAAGCTCGGTAGTGGCGGTCGGCTTGAGTGCTTGGAGTCCAACTGAACAATGACAGATAACGATGCCTCACAGTCCCAACACCTAACGGGATTGACGTAGCGGGGAAATCTCCCGTGGATAAATCCTAACCGTCAGGTTCAAGTGCGTCAGCCCCACAGTCTGCAGCCTCGAAACTTCTGCACTTTCAAGCAAAACAGGTTTTACTCATTGGCCGCGGCCAATGAGTATTAATGCATTTATTAATACCTTGTTCAAAGCTTCGAGTGAGAACAAACAACCCGACAGGAGAGCGCCATTTTTCAAAGTTCAAACGAAAGTTTCGATTGAGATGGTTAGGAAAGCTGCAATTGGATTTCAATCCCCCGTACTGGTGACTTGCACAGCGCGCCTGGGGTGATTGTTTGCCTACTTACGACGACGGGGATGCCGGGGCACCAATACCAGACGGCAAGCCCCCGATGCCCGCGGTATTGTACGGAGAAGTTCCCATTGTCCCCGTCATCGGGGGAATGTATCGTGTCGGGTTGCTGACAGAAGCACCACCAGTAGTAGGCGCCATGATCACTGGGTATGCCGCTGTAACAGCACCAACCGCGTGACCGGTAGCCGCAGCGGGGTTGCGGGTCATAGCCAAGAAGATGCTGCTCACCAAGTTGGAGACCACCGCTGGGTTCGTCGCGACGTTCCCCGCCGTTCCGCGGTTGTCGTTGTCGGGCTCAAGTTGCTCGAGAATCAGGTTCGCAGCGGCCGGGTCCGCCTCCGGGTGGGTGGCCAGCACCTCCTTGATGATCTTGGCGAGCTGCACGCGGTCGCTCTTGGACAGGACAATGTTGCTCTTGGTCACGAACACGTTGTTGTTCTTGGCGTCGATTGAGTTGGTTATGACTCCGGCAGGCACGACAACCGACGTGCCGCGGAGACCGGGGGCCTTGGCCTGGTCCGATGTCATGCCAACGTCCATGGTGGCGCGTTCGTCGGCCGCCGTCACGAACGACACGAGGCAGCCAAGTGCAGCAGCAATCGCAGTGATCTTCATGGTAGCTTGTTGGTTGTCGGCTTGGGAGGTTGGAGTCCAATTGAACAATGTCGTGTCCGAGGGTGGCCGTTTGCTGCTACATGCAACACAAATCCAAGAAAGCACGAAGAAGCACAAACACAAGGTTAGAGTCGAAATCTCCAGCAAAACTCACCAGAGGTCGAAATCCGGGAATTCTCGTGAAAAATGACTTCTCCATTGAACAAGAACACGAAAGTATGATCCCTTCTACACGCTCTGCACGCTGTGGACGATGCCATCATCATCGGCGGCGGCGTCGCTGGCATCAACAACATCGGGGACCTTCTCCTCTTGCGCAGGCGAAGCGGCTCCCAACGGAGAGCTGTGCAGAGCATTGGACCTGGGTGTGAACTCGAACGTCGTCTCCTTCGATCCGTCCTCCTGCGTCTTCTCTTCCGTCGGCAGCTTGCCCTTGAGGTACATGTAGTCGTTGTATGCGTTGCGGTACTTGCGGTGGATGATGAGGATGCCCATCATCAGTAGCAGAACCACAAATCCAATCACGACAATCGCCACGTAGACCGAGTAAAGCGCCTTCGTGTCGAGAACCACCGCGCTCTCCGTGCAGGTCGAGATGGACTCGGTGCTTACCGATTCACTGCCACCGTAACACGCCAGCTTGCGCGCATAGGAAACCAACTGCTCGCCGCCATTACAAGTCGACCGAAGCTCATTGAAGTAGTCGTCGTCGCACACGGGGCAGGCGTACGCAGTCTTCCAGACGATGTCCCAGTTGCACTTATCGTCGTCTTGGGACGCTGACGCGGGTTTGCTTGTAGTTCCTGTATGGAATAATCGAAATCAAGACAATAATTAGCCTTCAAGCTTGCAAAACTAGACAATACATCTTCTCCTTACCGCTGTTGAGGTCGCATTCGAAGTTGAAGGTCGTGGAGTATGTCTTGCCATTGACACAGGGCGAGCCATTCGTGAAGGAGACCTTCACACCAGCGCCAGACTCGAGTGGTAAAATTTCCATATGACTACCACCGTTAATGAGGCTCCATTGCTACAAAAAAATTACAGATGAAGAGGTTAGTGACGAGCACAATAAGCGAAGATAACACAAAAACCTTACCGCTGGAGCTGAGCACATGACGTTGCCGTACACGCCGCTGTTCTGTTGGAAGTAGTTGCCAGCCTCGCGCGGGTTCATCATGCTGGCAAAAACCACATAAGCAATCTCCGTGGTGGTATCCACTTCTTGGTCCACGACTTGCCCTGGCACCTGCTGCATCCAGCTACTCCCAAGAGGACGGAAGAGACCTGAAAACCAGTAGTTTTGCTTGTCGGCTTGGAAGGCCAGCGACGACTCCACGGGCTTCGTCGACTGCAGGCTCGTGGAGTTCCCATACACCGTGTCGTCCAGAATCCAGCTCTCGTTGCCCCACACTAGCGCCTCCAACAGCGACAGGTTGTACGTCACTTGCAGCCCGGTAAGCGCTGACGTTACTGAGGCAGTGGATGACGACGAAGACGACGACAGTGTCACCGAGTCCGATGATGCACTAGCATTGAGCGTAAGCGCTTGAGGAGCGGCACACGCCACCGCACCGGGACTGCTGTACGTGTTTTCACCGCACGTAGTACACTCCGCAGCGCCCTCCTTCGAGTACGTGTTCGCTGGGCACAACCCGCATGCCACAACTCCAGTCGAGTCCCCGGCCTCCGCGAACGATCCAGCAGGACAAATGCGGCAGCCGTACATCTGCGTATCGTCGTCCGGGGTAACGGGTTCATACCCTGCGGGGCAGCTATCGCAGCTAACACCAGCGCCTTCTTGCGTGCCCATGAACCCAACGTACACCAGCTTGGCTTCAATGGCACGCTTGGCCTCAATACTGGTCGCGCGCACGACAAAGGTAAACTCCTTCACGGTCGCGGTCGTAACGTTGATAGTCACAAGTTCGCTGAACGTGCCGTTCTCCCCACCATGCAGCAGGTGAACAATGCTCTTGTCCTCACCGGCGGCACTGCTATCATCGTCACCGTTGCCGCTGCTAGTTGAGCTTGAAAACTCCAGCGCCTTCTTCGTCTTCTTGTTGCTGTCGCCCGCATCGCGAATTTCCAGCTCGACCCAAGCACGAGCGCCGTCGTTCTCGAACGTGGGGATGTTGCTCAACTTGTACGTGATGTTAAGTGAGCCCGAGTGCACGAACGGCACGTAGAACGTGAGCGGCGAGCGACTGGGTCGACTCCAGGCGCCAGTTTCTTGGTCGTTGGTGGTGTGCTGGGCAAACAAAAGTCCAGTCTTGGTCAGCTTCCAGCCGGCGTGCTCCGCTCCCTCCGCGTCAAAAATCTGCGGCCAGTGACTCCACGCGTCGGGCGTCCCCACTCCGTACTCCAGCGCATTCACGACCACCGTGCCAGCAGGACACGCCTCACAAGTACCCGAGGCGCTCAACGCTTGGCCCGTACCACAGGCTTCACACCCGTCACCCTCCGTCAGTTCATACCCTCGCGCGCAGCTCGCGCACTCCACGCCCGACTGCGCGGCAGGCAGCGTGATACTGTCCTCCAACGTCGTGTCACACGTCTGCGGCTCACTCCACGCGTACGTGACATCGCGCGCGCCGTTCTTACAGGCAGTGTACGTCTCCTCCACGTCGTCCATCGAGCACGCGCGCTGCTCCACACACGACGAGATGCCAATGGAGCCCTTCGGCGCGTACGTGTTGGGCGGACACGAGTAGCACGTAAAGTCGAGCTCGCTGTTCGACTTGGCGGCCGCGTACTCGTTGGGTCCACAGAAGGCGCAGAGCGATCCCCCACTATTTGTCATATCTCCGCCACACGTGTGACAGTGCAGGTCGGACCAGGCCGTGCCCACCAGCTCGATCACCTTCAGGTAGGCCTTGTCTTCTCCCGCGTCGCCCGCGTAGTCCTTCATGTAGTTCCACGCCAGCGTGTGCGCGCCGGCCGACACTTGAACCACAGCCTCCTTCCAGCCGTCCGACTGCGACACGAGCTTGGCGCCTTCGTCGTCGTCGATCTGGAACATCAAGCCGTCGTAGGGCTGCTCAGCGTCCACGCGGTACTTGTACGTGACAGACCCGTCCCGCACAAACGTGGCGCTGACCCGCAGCGTCGAGTAAAGTCTCGTGCCTTCGAAGTTCTGCATCACGCCCGAGTTCTCGCCCGACGAGATGTAGGACCCGTCGGCAGACGCGACCCACGGGTTGCAATTGTGCTGCCAGTGGCCCGTGTACATGTTCTGCGTCATGCAGTCCGTCTGCAACTCGGCGGAGAGTGGGGAACTCCATGCATTGGTGCGCTGCGAGAAGAGTTGGCCGCCTCCCAGCGAGTATTTGCCCTGTGGGCACCGCTCACAGCCTGATACAGGTACGGGACCGGAGAAACTGCAGCATAGTTGAGCACAAGTCAGTCACAGCAATAGGGAAACGCATGTAGCCATGATGATACGACACGTACTTGGCTCCAAGGTAGTAGCCTTTATCGCACTGGACGTCGCAGCGGAGACCGTGGACTGGAGCTATAACGCCAATTCACCCATAACACCCACGTAATACACGAGTGTATCCATGTCAGTCGCCCAAACTGGAATAAAACACACAGGCGATGGGTCTTTCATGCTGCTTACGCTTCGCGAGCACCTGGTTCGTGGTGTTTGCTGAGCACGTGCCCTCGTCCTTCAAGTAGTAGAAGAGCGTGCGCTCGTCGTCCACGCAGTCGCTGAAGCCATAATGGAACTTGGGGCCGGACGCGAGCGCGCCCGAGGCCGAAGCCGCCGCCAGGAGCCAAGCCGCCGCCCG
>JAIKVE010000141.1:0-29145 GCA_024679115.1 Phytophthora pistaciae | reverse complement strand
CTCCTCGAAACGCTCCTTCTTAGTCTTCGCACTGAGAGTGTCTCAGCTCTCAGTGGTGGTCCCCATAAAGAACTGCCTCAGTTCTTCATTCTCGCTCTTCGTTCTCTCGGCGTCCGAGAGAATGCATATTTGCTCGATGCGTCCATCGTGCAAGTCACGCGCGAAGCGCTTCCAGCTCATGACTGGAAGCGAAGTCAACTCCGAAGCTTGCGTCGGAGGATTAGCGAGCGTCATCTCCCTGTACCGGAACCCGGCACAGGTACGCGCCAAGACGTTCAACGTCTCGGCGTCCGGCTTCTCGGCCTTCGTCTGCCCGGCAGACATCTCTTGTAGCGTCTCGGCCCCGGGCCGAGACTTGCGCAGCGATCTTCGCATGCGCCGTCTTCTTGTACTGCGGAGCCTTGCTCCGCTTGGTTCTTGACCTCGTCCAGGCCCAGCCGTGGACGGGTGTTCTTCTTCACTACCGCCGGCGGGTACATCCCGCGGGCGAGCGACTTCAAGCCCGGCTTGGTCACCCGGCGCTTCGTCGTGCAGCCCGGCTGCACGACAGCATGTAAGTTTTTCCGGTGTGGGACGTTTGCAACCGTCCGCACCGCCTGCAGCGTCGGACCCGGAGCCGACACGCCATCTTCACCTCGACCCCTGTTATTGGCGGAACCCTTCGTTACAAAGGGTGCGTCGACTCCCGGAGCCGACGCGACTTTAATACCTCGACGCCAACCATTGGCGGAGTCTTCCATTACCGTGGGCGCGTCGACTCCCAGAGTCGACATGATTGGCCCATCGACTCCCTCGGTCGACGGAGCGTCGTCACCCTTGCCCCTTAAGGCTGGTGACACTCCCGAACCTGATCCAATCAGATTCACGTCAATCCGGGATTCAGCTTCCATGGCTGAAACATGTGATATGATTACGTCATCCGCGTCCCATCGGACCGGAGACATTCCCACAATCAGATACGTGCCAGTCTTGGGGACTGACATATGTGACACATATGCGTCATCCGCGCCCCTCGGGGCCGGAGACATTCCAATCAAATTCGCGTCAGCTTTCACGACTGACATGCGTGACACACAATCGTCATCCGGACCCCTTGAGGCCGGAGACACATTCTGATTCGCTGAAATGTTTGTGTCGATCTCCGAAATCGACACATTTTCTCCTTCAGCCGTCGGCGGCGACGCCGACGCTTGCTGCTCTTGCGCGCGTGATCGCACACGCTCAGAGTGCTCCGGGACAGCGGCGTTAGGCGCTGTCTCGACTGGGGAGTCGCGCGCACCAGTCGGTGCGTGTGTTGCGGCAACAGGGCCATCGCTCACTGTTCCGCTGTCGCGACTGAAGCGCACAAGAGTGCGCTTTTCCCAATCAATTACCGGATCATGCCGTGCAAGCCACGGCATGCCCAACACAATGTCAAACTTACCGTCCAGATCCAGGACGATAAAGGTTTCGACAAACGTTCGTTCTTCATACGTAAAGCGCACGCGTACCATGCGCTTCTCGGTCTTCACGACGGCGCCCGTCGCCTGTCGTACCTCCAACATTCTTCGAGGTATCTGTACCTCCTCGAAGTCAAGCCTTGATAAACTTCGCAGTCGAGCAAAGTTGTTCGACGCGCCTGAATCAACCAAAGCACGAAGAGAGCTGCTCTCTCTCTTCGAAGACACGTCCAAGATGACAAGGTTCGATTTGTCATCATGCATTTTGCAGTGAGAATCGTCCTCACTGGGGGTTGCAGTCCTCAGTGTCGCATGACCGAGTTGGACACACGTGACTGCTTCACCAGTAGGGCACCCCGCGCCTACTGGGTTCCAGCGTTTTTTGTTTGCCCGCGGCGATGCCCGGCATCGACCACCATATCGGTGCACGGGTGCCGTGCACTCTCGGACATAGTGACCGATCCTTCCGCAACGGAAGCATCGTACATTACTTCCTTGTTGCTGTTGATAACCAGCAGCCGTTGCATTCGAGAGGTCCATTGGTTCCGGTCCTCCCGCCATAGCGACCGGAGGCGGTTGCAGCCTCGGCGCATTCGCATGCAGTTTAGCCTGCCGCAGGCTAAACTCCTCCTGCATCGCAAGAGTGATTGCAGCCTCGATAATACTTGGGTACTCACGGAAGAGATAGGTCTTCACAGGCCCATCTCTCAGACCCTTCATGAACGTGACGACCTTGGTCGCCTCATGTTCGAGACCAAGTACTGTGCTCTCTGCGCGTAAGCATGAACATCATGCTTACCCTGCTGTAGGTCAAGGAACTCTGCCCTCGACCGGAACTCATTTTGCGGGGGCTCAAACGCTTGTCTGAGCTCTTCCTTGAAACCCTCATACGTGCTGAAGCACGTAGGATCAGAGAGTCGGCGTCCATACGCCCAGATTCTTGGCCATCCGCCAAGACATGACATGGCGAACGCAACCTTAGATAACCGGTCGACGATACGTCGAGCCGCGCTGGCAGTGTCGAGTTCGACAAGCCAACGGAGGAGAGGCTCGCCCTCTCTTCCGACATAGTTGCGCACGTTTAGCTTCAACGATTGCTCACGCGGTGTCGTCCCCGACGCCACCGTGATAGAGAAAACAGCATCACGCTGCTCCTTCATCCCAGAGCAACACCATGTTGCTATGTCGGAGATAGCGTACGCAGCATCGCAGCTACTGCTGCCTCCCCAATGACTGTTGACAGTCGTTGGAGTGCCTCCCACTCTGGATCCGACAGGTGGAGGCAGTCAGCGCGTGCAACGTGAGTTGCAGGCGTAGTGGATCTTTCCATGGGCACCTCCGCGCTCATGAAAAGGTTATCGGCTCCGTGTTCGTGCGATAACGTACGAACTCACTTAGTCGGTCGTTGGACGGACTACAAAGTGCTACCAGGTGTAATGGGCCTACTTTGGCTCACTACTACGGATTACACGTGTGCGCACGTGTATGAGGAAGCGTAGGTTTCTTTTACTTGAATTAAGTATACTCGAGATCCACGACTATACTTTAAGCAAGATAAAGACTCTAAGTAGCTGGTTTTGGTAAAGATGAGAACTGCTATTTTTGTTTTATGTTTCTGACTTCCTCTAAATGTAATATTCTACGGTAGGAATCTGCCAACGGCTGGTTGGCAGAATTCCGCTGCTATGCATGTCGCTCATTGGTTAAAAGATGCTGCTTTCAACCAATAGGAATCTTTAATGTCTATGGACCACCCGTCGTGGTGATCGTAAATGAATGTAGCCCTTGATGTAACGTACACCAAGGCCGAGGAAGTATTCGAACCTTTAACAGACATCGCGTCTGTTAGAGTTACAAGTGGCTGTAGCAACTTGTGCGTGTAACCCCGTTACAGTCGTTGCTTGTTGTGGCAAAGCAACTTGACATTTTACTGGTTACTGTTGCCCGGTTGCTCTGACAAGAGTAATCGAATGGTTCGTGTGGCGAAAGCAGATTCGGGATGGCACGCCTCTGGTGTGCCCAAGTGTGGTGTGGAGGTGTGGAGCATGGATGACCGGTCGTGTATGAGACCCCGATTGGCCCGGAGGTGCGCAGCACCCAGTCCGGATATCAACACTATCTGACGACTGGAGGACCAAGTGCCCCTTGTTGAGGTATCCCGGCGACAATCCTTCCTTGACGAGGCCGAGATATCCACTCAAGGTGTCCCAGACCCCAGCAACCCAAGTGAAACCACACTCAAGCACTTCAAGCCATTACCAGCCTGAATTGCACCACCACCATGAAGAAGGTGAACATCAAGGACACTGCGACTACGAAGCCTCCGAGTGTGACCCGACAACGAGTTGAGGACCTCAAGCAGCAAGACCAAGTCGTCACCTGAAGCTCGTGGAGTCGACGGCAGCCTGAATGTATGACCCTCTGCCCGAATGGAGTGCGAATGCCCCGAATGTCGACGGACCATCCTGAATGGACAACGCTCGGAGTGCCCAAGCGCTGACAGTCCCGAATGGACCATGACCGCTCTGAATGGAGAAGCCTGAAGACACTGTGAACATCAGCCAATGGACGGATGCTCAGGAACGTGCCAAGTCAGCGAAGTCAGCGACCAAGTCGCCAGTTCCGGGTGTGACTTGGTTTCGCTATGGAGAGTGAGCCAGTCTGAGTCCGAGGCGTCAACAGTGCAGCAGATCCCAAGGTCAGGCACTCGAGTCCCTCCGGCATCAAGTGGTGAGTGTGCGCCGTGGCGCGACGCCCGGGTATACTGAAGTCAAGTGAACCTTGAACAAGTGTGTGAAGATATGAGCAGAGGAGACCGCGCAAGAATCCAGCGGCCCTCAAGGTAACAAGACCATACGAAGAAGAATAGAAGTATACGAAGAAGAAGAGAGATATGCAAAGAGAGAGAAAGAGATAGTCGAAGAGAGAGAGAAAGAGATAAAGATCAACAGAGTTTGTTTTGCGTTCAAGTACACAAGTGCTTCGTTCGTGATTCGCCTAAGGTCAGCCGCCGCCCAAGGGAGAGTGTACCGCCTAGGAGCCCACAAAGGGGTGCACCATTTGGAGCCCCACTGCGAGCGTTGAGTAACGCCTGGTCCAAGGCCCCCGAAAACTTCTCACTACATCATCAAGCCAAGACAGGTACCCAAAAGTATTGCCCATTCGGTTTGGTACACCTGCTTCATTTCCCAGTTGTGGCTTGCACTCTTAGTGTGCGCTTGCATTTCATATTCCCTACGTTTTAGGAGGTTGTGGCAATTGCCCCCTAGGACCCGATTGTAGATTGCATGTGGTAGGAAGGTACCTGTATTGTTCTCCTGACATTCAGGAGTGGTGCGTGTGGGGCTTCCCTAATCTACCTGTGTTCGGGGTGCAACCTAAATTGACAGGCTGCATATTGTGTACAAACTCTGTATTGAAATTGGTTATTTTGGCGAAGGTCTTTGCTCATGATCTCACTCCCATTCAGGACTCCCGGAACGAGTAGCGCCCGGAAGGTCTCTGTTTTCCTGTATCTTTGATCGATTGCGGTTCCCAAGGTTGAAACTCGGTCCGCCGAAGATAAACGACACCTATAGGGATTGCACAAGGTCACACGTCAACCGGAGCTTATATTCATTGTAAGTTTCGGGTTTCCGTAAGCTAAACCCTCCCTGGTCTACGCCTACCGGGCGTAAGCTATACACCCTGGACAATAAAGGCGTTCACCAGCCTCGCATTATTGGGCACAAGTCAGAATCTGCTGAATGACGTGGGGGGGGTAAGTATTGGCATAATATAAAATGAATGTCGCCCCAAATTTAGTAACGAGTACATCGAGGTGTTCTGCTAGTTATATGCATGATAATTCTAGGATTTTATGTAGTGGGCATATTTTCTCTCATGACACCACTTTGGAACAGTGTGTTTGTGCAGCAACTTGATCTGCTTTAAGCTTCAGCGGGGCATGCTTCAAGTGTAGTGGGTAGTCATTGACTGCTTTGAAACCATCTAGCCCATACTGATGTACGGGCTAGATGATTGCTGAAAGCAGAACAATGGTGCATGCATGAGAAAGAAAGCAGTAGAGAGATTTCGCAACTGTCCGAATCCGATTCCGGTTCTAGGAATCCATGGGGGGATTTGTTTCATATTAGGACTACACAGTTTGGCGTTTCGCACTAATCCTATTCCGAATCAGAAACTGAAAGTAGTCAGTGCACAAATTGTAAGGGACATATGATGGAGACTGGCGGTGCGTCGGCGCTGCTCACATCACCTACGCTACCCATGGTAGTCGTAGCCATGGTCGCGGAGCTAGAAGGAGAAGAGATTGAACGACCGCTGATCCCAGACGTTCGCTTCGACGTTACGAGACTGGCGAATGCAGACACGCTCGTTGACTTTTGATTTACAGGCCCTGAAATTGTCCGCATTGCTCATGCGCTCAGGCTTCCAGCTTGCATTATAACAAACGCGCGCGATCGTGTCAACTGCTACGGCGGTCTTGCCATGCTTCTCAAGCGCTTGGCGTTTCCGTGCCGACTATCCGACCTTCGAAAGCAATTTGGGCGCTTGCTGTCGCGTTTGCTGTCGCGTTACGCTCTGCGCTGGTACGTGGCTGAAGTGCTCAACATAGGTAGCGAATATGCTCTAATGTATTACTAGCTTCTGCAGTTATGAGTAGATGGGGTGGCCTCCTTTATTTCAGCGACGCCATGTTTGTACAGCGGCTCCCGCAGTACAAACGCGCCGTTAGGGCTGCGTCGGGGTCCATCGTTGACGGCATCGCCTTATTTATCGATGGAACCAAGCACTTCATCTGCTGCCCCAGTACCCGCCCTATCGCACCCCGTGGAGAAAACATACAGAACCTTGTGTACAGCGGCCATAAGCGGCGTCATTGTCTGTCTTACCAAGGTGTCATAGCTCCTGATGGAATATTCGTATCGTTTTGGGGACCTGTGGAAGGTCGCCGCCATGACACGGCCCTGCTACGCCAGAGCGGCTTACAAGACTATGTGCATACCCACCCAGTGCTAGGGGACCTAGAGTTCACAATTTATGGAGATCCTGCCTACGGTGTGTCCGACCTGATATCCGTCCCATACCAAGGGGCTTCTCTCAGCGCGGATAAGAAGGCGTGCAACGCTCTTTTCAGTTCGCTTCGCGTTTCAGCCGAACTGGGGTTTAATCACGTGAAGCGCTACTCGCTCACCTCGAGTACGCGAAGGCACATAAGTTGCGTCTTTCTCCTGTTGCAGTGACAGTCAAGTGTGCTGTGCTCTTCGTGATCATCCACACTTGTGTAAACGGAGGCAACCAAGTTAGTCTCATGTTTCAGCTGAGTCCTCCTTTGCTAGAAGAGTATCTTAGTTAAAATAGTGAGTGGTAAGCTGTGTAATACATTAAACGAAATGTGCAAATGCATTTCCCTCTTTACCTAAGCATAATTGTTTTTTTCTTTGGCATTGGGTTCTGCTTCCGAAGTGCCTGTCGATTTTGGTTGACTCATCATCGCGATCATCAAACGAATCCGCTGACTCTCGGCCTCCATTTGCGCCTGCCGAAATTTGAATTCCTGGTTGCACTGGGCACGGCGCTCTTCGTACTCTTCTTCACACTCTCGCTTGCGCACCTCTAGCATCTCTTCGTGCTGCTGCCGGCGCAGCACTATGTCTGTCTTAGCGAAGGATATCCTATATGCCTTGAGCTTGCTCTACTTGTGACTCAATCAGGGGGACAAGGGAGGCAAGAATAGCGTTTCTCGCTTTGGTCGGCGTTTCCTTGGTATTTGACGTCGACATTGTATCCGCATTGCCGAATCGACTTCCTGCTCGAGGTTCTGCTCATTATCTGCAGTGCGTTTGGCATCTGCCAAACGCCGCTCCCGTAGCCGCCGCATTACAGAGTCACGAACGACTTCCCCAGCACATTATTTCGCGTATTCATCCCCCATCGACTGTGTCTTAGTATCATTCTTCTTTTTTTCCACTCATCAAAGTCACTCATTATATCATCCATCAGTCAACGAAGTTCTGTGTATTCTTCGTCAACTCCAGACGCCCTAGCCGACTCTTGTTCTTGGTTCCTGTATCTCGCCAAAAGCGCGTTGAACCGAGTCTGACATGACTTGTTCGTCACGTGTTCCATTTGGAACGTTGGGATGCTATTTAGTATGTCTGCGGTGCCCTGATAAGCCTTCATCGCCATGTTGACTTTGCGATAGGGAAGGACCCAATTGACCTCCTTAATGAGCATCAGGTCTTCGTCAGGGCCGAAACGCTTTCTCGTTTTGAGTGAACGCCATGCTTCTGAAGACGCGCCCAGGATGCTGCTTATCTCGCCTTCCGCCACCTCCCCTGCTCTCTCCATATCCAGTAATATCTGCTGTCCAGGCGCTGTGTGACCTGAGGTAGATGCTGCACGAGCGAACGAGTGCGCTGTCTCGCGACTGTTATTCGTACCAGCTTCGTTGTCTCCTGTGCCCGTTGGATTCTTTTGAGGCCCGCGCTTGCTCTAATATTTACAGCAGAAATACTAATTAATCGAGCGGGTAGTACACACCAAGTGACTTCGTCAATTATGCGTGTTGCTGCAGCTACTATCATTTATTGGCCACTAGTACACTTGGGTATCGGTCGTGGACATTAAACGAACCAAAGAATAAACAGTAGGTTCCTGTAAGTTTCCCGTCTGTGCTGGCAATACGGTATACGTGACGCTCTGGCTTACCAAATAGCTTAGTTATGTGGTGTAGTGCCCCGCGAGGAAGCAGGCACGTCGACGCCGGTGAGAGGAGGCGCCGAGATAGAAGCCGACTGGCGCGAAGCATGGAACTCGGCGCGGAGGATGAAACTCGACGCAGTTGATGGAACGCGACGCGATTGATGGGGGGGCGACGCGCGGCAGAGGTCGACGGAAAAAGTCGGCGCGGGTGGTGGGCCGTGGGATACGGCGACAGAATCCAGCTCGACGCGCAATCATCCGACAGGTCGACCAGCGCCCCGTCTCTGCAAAACGCGCCGACCCTTATCCCCGCCGAGAACAACCCGCCGACCAAGACGCGCCGAGCAAAACGCGCCGAGGTAAGATCTTGATTACGCCACGCAAATCAGGTTGAAGGACGGCAGTGCAAGCACGACAGAAGTAGGGATAGGCCCAGAACGGTAGGCTTAGCAAGTAGTAGTAGGGAGTAGCCAGTAGCAAGGACATAGCATAGGGTAAGGACTCAGTCCCGAAATTTCTCTGAACCACAAAGACCTCCCGTCTTCTCCGAGGTTCCAGGGGAACCACCAAGCGTCGGCAAGCAGAGCCGCCTCGATATCGCGGTCCCCCGTCGCCTGCTGGTTCGGGTGCTCACCCCCTCAACCCCGTGCTGGAACAAAGGCACGCTAAACGTATACCGTTTAGGTGGGCGCCCAATACCGCCCCAGAAGTCCAAATCTGGCCGAATTTCACAATAGATAGATTTCGAAATGGTTCCTCACCCTTACTTTACCTTCACAGCGGCTAAGTTCGCGCTCGTTGCACCTTTTGCACACAGATCAGTGTGCAATCAGTGTGAAAATCCCTACATTTTGCAAAAGTATCAGAATTTGATCCTCACATTTACCTGTATGAGTGCATTAAGTTCAGATGCGAATTTGCCATATGCTAACGTTATTACTGTAATAATACTGTAAAACGGCATGCGCACCTAGCTAGAGCACCTTCCAGTGCTATGGTCCCGATTTTGCTCATTTCGCACTGAGGGTGAAGCAAGGGTGAGGAGTCGCTTCGAAACCTATCTACTAATCAGGTTACTCGTGATATGTACTGTAAAACCTCTAATTGTGTCCCTGGGGTACTAAGTTAGTACCCCACCCACGCAAAGGGGGTGGGGCACTATTTGAGGGTGGGGTACTAGGAAAAAGAGCAGTGCCCGATTAAATATACCCCACCTAAAATCATCGATTAACAACTTAAAGCTAAGAAAACCATCGAAATTTTCTTCCAAAATCAGCTTTCATCCTTGGTTTACATGCAAAGCGCTTTAGTTATATGCAATACAGTGTCCAGGAACTGTGCGGTATGGCGGTTCGTAGATGAGCGTGGGCAATGACGGTAACTTGGATAGAAAACGTGGTATCCCAGAAGCGCATACAACACCCTTCTGATGTTAGACCAGGAACAAGAAGATTCACTGCTAATAAAAGTTCATGTTCTTTTTGAATGGGGGAGTACTAAGGTTGGAACGGGTACTACATTTTTAGTGGAGAGTCTCCACTGGCGAGTGGGGCACTAATAGAGGGTGGGGTACTACCACCTTTTACCTGTCATAAGGGCTCGCTTTGTCTTAAGGGCCAAAGTACTTTTGACCAATCAGAAGGTGCGACCGATTGTGATGTCGTTCTTTTTGTCATAAGAGCTCATGGCACCGTATATGGCGTATAAAGTACGCCGTAATTCTGATTGGCTCAGCGGTATTTTTCAAAATGCCAGGAACCGATGATCATGGCGTAGGTCTGCCCTCCCGCCCGCACTGGGCGCGCGTTTGCAGCGAGTGCAAAGGCCCCTACACAGCTTTCAAGCGCATGGGCGCGAAGTACACCCGTTACACTATCGTCTATCCGCAATATATGATGCCACTAGTCCGCGAGTCAGGCACTTGCCGTGTCCTGACAGTCACAGCTCATCCCGGCCAGCCGCTGTGGGGGGCCTGAACGCCGAGTGCGTACAGAATGTATGCTTCTAAGTACGATGTATTTTGCTTGTGGTCGTCTAATCTGATTACCCTACCCCAGATGCATTTGGGTGGGCCCTTAGGGGCTGGTCGCGCTGGCTGGTGCTGGTTCTCGGCTGATGAGAAGGGGTAGGGTAAGCTATGGATCGGAACCCAGACAGGCTGCCTGGTTCTCACTGGCAGTGACGCGTTGGCGAGCTACTGGCCGTATGCACTTTGCAAGCGGGTCGAGGCCCCCAACACCTGCATTTCCACTGTCGCCGCCAAGTGCAGCATCCTCCCCAAGTGCTGTATGTCCAGCTCCAGCAGACCCGACTCTGACGTCTTGAAGGCACTCACCGAAGCCCCTTCGCTCGCTGATTGCATTGGCTACAACGACATTTGGGCTCGCCCGCTGCAGGTCCAAGGCCTGCTCAATGGCATGATGATGGCTCGCGCCGGGAACCCCGCTACCGCTCTGCAGTACGAAGATGTTGGCAGCCAGGCAGCTGGCCCCATTGTTACCGGCGACGTGCTGGAGAACGGCAGCTTGGCCGGCGCTGGCAACACGGCTACATGCCAGCTTGTCAGCGGTGCTCCTAGCACACCGACGGTGTCCAGCACGTGCGGTGGTGCAGGCAACGGCGTCGCTAATGGAAGCAAGTCCAAGCAGAAGGGCAAGCGGTCGTCAAGCAGCGCGAGCAAGAAGCGTACGGCAGTCGCGGTGGACAAGAAGCCCAACGCAGTGCTCGAATGGACCAACGTGATGGTGCACGACTTAATGTCGCTGCACTATGAAACGCATGCCGCTCGCTTCAGCAAAGCCAAAAACAACGCAGCCTTGAAGGAAGCGTGGCTGCTGCTAGCTACTGAGCTGAGTACCAACCAAGGCATTGCTATATCGTCTGAGCAATGCAAGAACAAGGTAACCTGTGCATTAACCTTTGGGGTTTTGATCAGCTCTATTTCTAACTGTACTGGTTTGTGTTTATAAACGTTTCGACTTTCAGCTGAAGTGGCTAAAGAGGAAGTGAGCGGAATATAATGCAGACGTACGAGCGACGGGTAACTCAGAAGTGGAGGTGCTCGAGCCACCAGGGCTTGCTCAAATGCAGGAGTTTTGGTCTAGGTGAGTAGGTTAACTTATAATGTTACTGCTGTTCTTAAGTCTGATAAGTTGACGTGTAAATTATGTTTTTTTTTAGATCATCCGGCATGAACGGACAGACATTGGCCGACAGCAAAGCAGACGGGGCCACCATCCAGTCGGACAATGATGCCAGTGGCGAGGATGAAGCAGCGGAGCCGTCGCGCGAGAACAAAGGCGGAAAGGATAAAAGGCGCAAGACCATGGGAGACAGCTTCGAGATAGGCATGCAATCAATCGCGGAGGGCTTTCAAGCGATGGCGGCTGCAATGACGCCGACACCGACCTCAACCGACGCGACAGGCAATCGCTCCGTGGTGGAACTGATGGATGCTCGCTTTGATGCGATGATGCAGTGTCAGGACGAGCAACTAGCCCAGATGCAGCTCCAAAACCAGCAGCTTGCAGCGCTAATCGCGACGACGCAGCGTGGCAACAGCAACTGAGGATTACCGATGGGGTGGAGGATAATAGGTTGCAAAAGCAATGTAGATGCAAAGGATATAGTGATGATATGCAAACATCTTCGCAATATCATCTCGTTTTTGCTGGCCTAATTTGGTTCTGAGATTTTGATCCAGCGTATTACTACGTTGCATCTCGCGATCTTCGTCTTCTGTTTCGCCATCGGTATTTACTAAACCTACCGAAACGGGAGCGGTGTCTTGAAAGTCGATCAATAGATTATGTAGCACCATGCATGCCACTATAATATCCGTACCGACGCGCTTGGTGTACGCTCCTCGAGGGGCTTCTTTAAAATTCTGAACCGTTCCTTCAAAAGCCCAAACGCGCCTTCAATAGCCATTCGCGTTGAAGATAGGTAAAAGTTGAAGTTGGCTTGAAGTGCGGTAAGCTTACCGCCTTCATCCTTTTCACAATACGGTGTGATGACAGAAGGAGCTACACCATAGCCGGAACCAGCTATAACGTGGTGTCCACGGGGTAGAATGCTGGCAATATTTCGGCCAAATCTTGAATGTTGAAATATCTTGGCGTCGCTCCAAGAACCCGGGCGTACATCAAACGAAATGAACCTCTTGCGGTGGTCACAAACCGCTTGTACATTGACAGAAGGAAATCCTAAAGAGCAACAACAAAGTTTAGAATGTATTAAAATAGAAGATTCGTGTTCAGCAATATTACCTTTCCGATTGTACCAGCCTTCAAAGTCTCGGGGCGGTTGATTGCGATCAAAGTACCGTCCATTGCTCCACAGCAAAATGGGAATCCTCGAACTTGGCGAAAACCGTTGACAATCGTATCCCATTCTTGTTGTGTTTGGGGTAGCTTGATACATGTAGCTCGCATTCCTGCCAAGTCACGAACCACCATGTTAACATTAACAATACACCACGCTTCTGACACACCAAATGCCTGGGCCGTTTCTCTAAAACATCCACTTGAGCCTAGATGAAATAGCGTACACGCTACAGCTCTTTCAAAACTAAACTGTTTGTAGGGTTTTACAGGAAAGCGGGCACGGAGCATACTACAAAGTCTGCGAAAAGTCTCCTGCGAACAGCGCAGATGACGACAGAACCAAGCATTGTAGCATGCTTCTTCCAACATGCTTTCAAACGCAATAGCTGCCTCAAACGTGAACACATTCACGGGGGGATTTCTATGCAGCATGAACGCACATGCTAGAGCAACACTTTGCGGCGACGGTCTTCGCCGCAAGTGCAGCTAGATGATGTTGCGTTGGCATGGCCAGAAGCGCGGTGATTGTAAAATGCGCTCACTGGCTATGGCTGTGTGCTAGACTCGTAGAGAACCTGGGAACCCGGCGCTTTCTCGAGTTCCCGGGTTCTCGCTGTGACACTTATATTGCCCTACTCCTCTTTAATTTTAACCAACCCAAATCCTCGATAAACCTTACCCTAGAGTGATCACCAGACCGAGAACCAGCACCGGCCAGCGTGACCAGCCCCTTATGACAGGTAAAAGGCGGTACAGAGAGTAGCGGCAATAAGAAAGGGTTCAACAATTAAAGTACTGAAGGTATATACAATAATCAAGTCTAATCAAATCTTGCGGAGCTTTAAACGTATTGACTTAACAAAATAAATGAAACACGTTAGGTACGTTATTACTTGGTCCGATTGACGATGGACTTCGACGCTACAGGATCGTCGTACTCGTCCTCCTGAGGCGCACGACCTTCAAATACACTGGCTGCGACTCACTGCGATGCCCTGCTTGTCCATGGCCACCGCACATTACTGTAGCTACGTCTCGGCGGTGTGCTTGCTGAGCTTGTGCAAACCCAACATGTGCACGTAGGACAACATCTCCGCATCAACCTGCAGGCGCTCATGGTCTTCCTTAGCGGCAGTTTGCGGGGCAATGTGGGCGAGAAAGTAAGTGTGACGGGAGCACTGGGGTGCTGAAGCACAACGGTCGTTGATGCACACGCAGTGGCTCAGACACTGCGTGCGCACGGAGCCACTGTGGCTCCGTCCTTGGAGTTTGAAAAATGCGCGGGAACCTTGACTGCTGTGTGTGCCACATCACTTAGACAAACTCAGTACCTAAATAGAGGCCCTGTGTAATTCAATATTTATGTGCTGTCAGAATTATAAGTTGTTGACCCTTTCTTATTGCCGCTACTCTCTGTATTAGAGAGTGGGGTATTGTTGTATGTCCCCACCCAAAGTAATCAGAAATGAGAGGTGGGGTGCTATTTGAGGGTGGAGGTTGGTGGAGGTTTTACAGTATTTCCAAGCTAAACTGCTGACCAAATCGCAATTATGTCCATAAAGCCCTACCATCCACTCAAACCCTAGTAAACCCTATTTTTGAAGTGCGCACCAAAATGGCGCCACCCTCGCTCTTCCGCGGGCTGCAGTTCTACCTCACGCGCACGCTGTCCCCCCATGACGCAGACGAGCTGCGCCGTCTCATCGAACAGCACGGCGGGGTCGTGTCTGCATCGCCCGCGGGCGCCACGCAGCTCGTGGACTACGATAATCTGGACTCGCGACGACCGGAGTGGGTCTCCACCGACTACATCGTGGACTCCGTGGCGTCGGAGGCGCTGCAAGACCCCGCGCGGTACTCGGGGTCGCTGTTCACAGGGCAAGGCGCTGAGAGCGGTAGAGTCCACGCCAAGCGCAAGGTCGCGTACTCGGTCGAGGACGACGCGCGCATGCTGCACTTCGCCAAGCTGCGCGGCTGGAAGTCCATGGACACGGTCCCGCAGAGCGCGTGGGTGCTGGCGGAGCACGAGAAGGTCACGCGCCACTCGTCGCAGAGCATGCACGAGCACTTCCGGAAGCAGCTGAGGGGCAAGACGCCAAAGGAGCAACGAGACATCATGGCCAAGGCTGCGGTGAGAGAGTGTAGCTGTTATAGCTACGGCGTGTGTTGGACGGACAGCCCTGACCTGGTGCACTGTGTTTGTGATGTAGGCGGTGATTAGAGCGCGGTTGGACCGGCAAGAGGCAGAAGAAGAGGAGAAGGAGGAGGCTCCAGTGAGGACACCGACGTCTGCTGCAAGTCGGAGACAGGCAGCGACTCCCGAGCAGACGACGCCAACTGCCAGAGGAGATCCAACCACGCCAGCTACGAGCTCGCCACCTGAAGGGCGCCAGCGTGGAGGAAGTAGACAGCAGAAGCGAAAGCGGGGCACGCCGAACGGCGCGGGTGCGGATGCAGGTTTATCACGTCGAGAAGACGATGAAAGCGATGCTGAAAGCAAGAGTGGGGAATCTGGTGGCACTCACGGAGTATTTTTCCGGAGTGCGTGGACTGAGCTGGTCACGGATCCTCTGAAAAGGGCGTACTTGCGGGCGCTCTTTCAAACTGCCCCGCAATCAGAAGCTCCTTCTCAGAGTACAGCAAGCTCGAGTCGCACTGAATCTGTTGACAGTGTATCGCGAGCCAGTGAAGCTCCTACGGAGATTTTAGTGCAAGACGACGAGGAACAGCAGCAAGCAAAAGAGACTGAAGTCGAGTTTGCGACGGACCCTGAAACCGATGAGATTATTTCTCGACTCCAACTGGAGACGCAACAGGAGATGCCGTGTGTGGTCCATGCGCTGTACTACTGCAGTGGAGACGTTGACATGGCCAGGGAATTCCTCAAGGGTGCCTCGCCGTCGGGTATGTGGTCGCCCAATGATGACCTACTTCTTGTAAACCTGGTGGCTGAGGAAAACATTGACCGCTCAGTCGTTGAGGCTGCCGTAGCGCGCGGCGATTTTGCAGCCATGCGAGTTCCTCGTAACACGGATGTGATTCTGCAGCGAGTCACGTTTTTGCGGTGATATTCGAAGTTAATTTGAACTCGTAAAACCCGCTTGGGTGCTCTCATCGTCAATGCGCTACTCCATAAACCTTTCGTGTCGCTATTGAATCGAGTTGGTCGAACCGGCCAGTAGATTTTCTTATAC
The DNA here is from genome assembly GCA_024679115.1 of Phytophthora pistaciae. Lineage (NCBI taxonomy): Eukaryota > Oomycota > Peronosporomycetes > Peronosporales > Peronosporaceae > Phytophthora > Phytophthora pistaciae. The sequence goes on along the minus strand of JAIKVE010000141.1, from coordinate 13,479 downwards.
TACGCGCGGCCTTGTAAAAGCTCCTCCAGTGCTCGAAAAAATCGTCTTCGTGCCTACAGCATGGAAACAGGTCGTGACCCCTCTCTTCGTATACAATAGTACAGCTTCAAGCAGCCGAACGTACCATAAACCCCCGAGCATACTTTTGCATGCAGATGACGGAGCGGTGAACTTGCAGATACACTTCCAGAGCGTCGGGCTTTTTAGGCGGGCAATCTGCCACCGGTTCTTGTGGAACCAGAACTTCCTGCGTTGTAGCCACCGGTAGGTTTGACGCTGAATCTGTGAATGGTTCGTTCTCCTGGACGGATTGCAAGACGTCTGCCTTGTTCGTGTGACTCAGTCTGATCGCCGTTATAGCGACTTCTGCTGGTCGGATGGCTGAGCTATCGGTGATGTTCTGGATCTGACAGTGAACTGGCGGAGTGGAAGTGGTTGGGAACGTAAGGTCTGACGGGATCATTGGTTCCACGGTAGATGGCATTGGGGCTACAGCCGAGGCCAGGATTCGCGAAGCAACACTAGGCGCGTCGAGTGTTTTTGGAGGAGAGGCTGCAGCACTTTCGGGGACGAGTTTCTGAATGTTTCTACAATGTACATGTAGTTCGTGATAAGGTGAAGTGAGAGGTATGATTACCCTGATGTGTCTTCACATGCGGGAATCTTCACTTACAGAGAGGGGATAGCTGCAGCACTTCGGCTGGCCGGGGTCGCATTCACCAGACCCCATGGTTCGTTCTCGAGTTCTGCCGCATTAGCAACAGTCGGTCAGTGCATGACGCTTCATGGCTTGAGAAACTCAAGTTTTCGTCTACGTTTTTGAGATTGGTCGCGGTCCTCGAGAAACCACCTGAAAAGGCAACAGGGAGATTAGTACAAACATTCATTTCCACATCAGGCAGCTCAAGTGCTTACTTCAGGAGTTTTTGTGATAGAGCAAATAGCATTTGCATCTTTTCCTGCAACAAGAAAAATATTTGCATGGGGTTATCATTCCTGATCGCTACAGTGTTGTAGTTGATAGCTACCTACCGATGAAGTAGCTGGTTGTAGCTGAAGGTGCATCACTTTTCTCGCATAATCCTGCAGGTCAAGTGCATTCGCGTCAACAGAACGAATGCATTCCAAGTAGACCAGGAGCTACTCACCAGAACCAGTTCCGTGTCAAGTGTGTTCAAATCGACTTGAGTAAGGGAGCTCATAGACGCCGACCGAGATCGTCGTAGAGGAGCCATAGAACCGGATCGAGAAGGAGGTATGGCTGGGTGGTGCTGGAATCTCACCGAGTCTCGTCACCGCTGCTAATGAATGCCAGGCTTCCTGCTATCAGCCCTGCTAAATTTATCAGGTCTTGAGCATCAAGCAAAGATCGCCGTGCTCGAATTAGCACGAGCACCACAGCAACTCAGAAGAACTTCCTCTTTGGTCACCGATCATGGCAACATATCAACATCAAAATGCTATACAGCTAGCATGAGTACACGCTCCTTACATGTTCGAGTTAAGGTTAATGGGAATGGGGCTGCGAGAGAACTTCTTGTTGCGCGAGCCCTCGATGCGCGGGTGCATGGGCGGCCGCGCCGCATCGCCTCGAATTCCAGCTCCGAACCCTGCGGAGTCACCAAGACGCGGCGTGTTCGGCGTTTTCTGCAGCACAGCAACAGCAAATACCCAAACAGAGTCAGCACGAGCTCTACCAACGGTCAACGCCACCACTAGTTCAGCCGTACCGGGTCCTGTCGGTCGCTCTCCTTCGTGATCAGTTGGTGCTGAAGCGGCGGAAGGCGGACACCGTACTCGTTCGAAATCGGTGGCAGGGGGATACTGTTGCGCTTGTCGGCCAGCTCCATCATCACCTGCCATTAGCATAACATTAAACGATCGCCCGTGTCAGTATTACCAACTCTGCAGTATCAGGATTCAAGGCAGTTGAGTCCACCCACATCTCGGGGTGGCACTTGGGCGTAGTGGTGGTTCAATCTCGACGAAATGGCCAGCCGCACGTCGTCCGGGTCAATGGTCTGCCACAAATAAGAAGAAGAAAAAGGTAACAGCGTCAACGCCTCGTACCCTCGTGTCTTTTGGGTCAATGTCCTCCCTCACCTGTTTGTCCGCGTACATGGAGTACTCCTGTGCGTCTGCGAGGATCTCCGTCACGTAGCCTGCAATGTAAAAAAAAGGCGTATAAAATAAATAAACTGTTGAACTAAAGAGGATTCATCTGAGAGAGCAGCACCACGTACGGTGCACGAACTCCTGCAGCTGCGCCACGACGCGCGGCTCGTACTTGTCGGCGCCCATGGACTCCAGCAGCTGCTCCATGGACAGCACGTCCAGCGGCTGCACGTTGACGCCCCCGTCGTGCTCGTCTGCGTCGCCCTCGTCCTCATGGAGGCGCTTGTTCGTCGCCTTGGCCTTAGCGTCGCTGCCCATGTTGGCGAAATGCCACAATCAAGGGATAATGCCACAAAATGTGTAATCGTACTTTGTCGGAGATGGCTACATAGGTTGAAGTGATGCATGCATGACCAGACCGCTTTCAGACGGTGAGATGGGGTGTTGCTGCCATGCAGTCTCGTCGCTAAATGCAGAGGTGGGAACGTGTTGATTGGACCCACTGCAGCTCATCCGACTGGAAACTGAATGTGGAGTGGACTCCGACGAAAAAAATGTCTGGTGGCATGCGAACGAGCCGAAACGGATTCGAGTGTTGGCGCTATTGAAAGACAGCAGCAACAGAAGAGCTGTCTGCAACCACCACACTCCACGAGTTTCCAGGTTCTCGTCACAAGCAAGCCACTTTCCTAGACGTCGCCTGGTCGCATCAAGAGCCTCGTTCACGATGGAGGCGACCAAGCCCACCGACGTTGACGACGTCGAAGTCGGGAAAGTAGCCGAAAGCCCGTCCCTGCCTGAGATCACTGTCAAGCAGGCCCGAGAAGCGCTCGCCCACGACAAAATTATCGCGCGCTCCGTGGGCAGAATCATCTACTCGATGATCTACTTCGGCTTCTTCGCGGCCGTCCTATTCACCCACATCCCCACCTCGCGCTTGTACGAGCAAGCCTACGCAGTCTCCTCGATCCTAGCGGCGTCCGGTGGCGACACGATCACCCCCAATTCGCCCATTAAGTTCTTCAACATTGGACAGCTCAGCGACGTCTTCGACTGGCTCAACACTGCGTTCGTACCTGCCGTGTTCGTGACCCAAGATCAGAACGGGAACGACCTCGCCTCTGAAGACTACGCGAGATTAGGAGGCAAAAGCAAGGCTCTAGGAGGGGTTCTCATCGAAGTTTACTCCCTGACCCCAGTCGACTGTGGCGCTGACGGGTCTCTCTTCCAAGTGTACCCGGTCTGCCACGTATCCGAAGGACTTCCAAGCGAATACGGCTCGTACATGCTAATTCTGAGCCTCAATGCGACCGAAGCGCTGCAAGGTCTCGCTGAGTGGAAGGCCGAGAATTGGATCGACAACACAACGGACAAGGTGGTGATCTCAGTGCTGACCTACAACGGTGAACTCGAGGGGTACGTGGTCACAGAGCTGACCCTGAAGTTCCATCAAGGCGGCTACATCACCCCAACGGCGTCGACTCGGCCAACCATCTCGATTCCTTACGGAAGGGAAAACTCGTATGCGAGCGACGTCCTCGTCTGGATCTGGATGTTTTTGGCGTTGATGTGGGCCGCTTCTTGCGTCGCGCAGTGGCGACGGAAGGAGAAGCGTCCGTCTCGACGCCAAATGGCGGCTCGCTTGTTCGACCTGTACGTCGTGGAAGTTGCCATGGGCGTCTTCTACATCATTTGGGCTATCATCGTGGGTCTGCTAGAGGACTACGACTTCCAAGAATCGTTGTGGAAGCTCGCGGACCCGTTCGCGATTGAAACGGAAGGCACCGAAGACGATATCATATCTCTCAACTACGTCATCGACAACCTCAAGGCAATCGCCCACTACACTGCAGCTCTGCGCGTGGTAGGCGCCATCGTGATCGCTCTGCTCGGTCTGCAGATTCTCAACCGGTTCCGGTTCCATCCGCAGCTCAACATCCTCACGCGCACCGTAGCCAACGCACTGAAGCAATTCGGTGCGTTCTTCGTGGTGTTTATTGTGATATTCACAACGTTCACCATCATCGGCTCGATGATTTTTGGCGATCGAGCGAAGGAGTTCTCCCGGCTGGACAACTCAATGGCGTCCTGCATCAACATGCTCTTCGGCGAGTTCGACTTTGGGTCGATCAAGGATCTCCAGTTCTCCGTCGCCTTCTACTGGATCTACATGATCGTCGTGAGCATCGTTCTGATGAACATGATGCTCGCTATCGTGCTTGACGCCTACGAACAAGTGAGCAGCGACAGCTACAAGAAGTCGGCAAACTTGACGCTCGCGAACCGCGTCATTTCCATTTGCTGGGACGTGGTTTGTGAGGTTCGTATCTTGATATTTGCTCGAGGGACTGCTGTATCCCGAGGAAGGATCAGACCGCGTCTGCTGGGGTGGGTCCTTCAGAAGAAGCTCAAGGACAGCCCGCACGCGATCTTGACTCCAGAGAGAATGAAGTCGTTGTTTCCGAATGTCAGCAACGAGGAGTTCCAAGCCACCTTCCAGCACATTGAAGAGGGCATCGTCATTGTGAATGCTCTGAAATCTAGCGAACCAAACTCCAAGGAAGAGTAGGCATCGTTAAGGACCATGGCATTTAGTGGCTTGGCATATTTTACTAGTTTAAATATCTCTTTTCTATTGATTTTGTTTGCCGGAAATACTCCGACGCAACTATTATTTTGGAAAATGTTCTAGTTCTGTGTAAGTAGATCGTTTTGAATACTTCTACAAAATACGTGATCCGTCCTCGCTCGGATGCTCGAATCCGTATGCTCGCTGCAATTTTTCGGCCACCTCGAAACCCCGAAGCCTAATAAAGCAATAGATAACTCGACAAGACGGACAACTCGTCACGGATGGATGGGGAGCGCAATAGAATCTATGCATGATCTAAGCGCGGGTGAGATGGGGAGTCTGTCTATGCTTAGAATGGGATCAATCATTAAGTCACTTGAGCAGTTAGAGCAGTTAGAGCTCTGTTTCTCTTCAATAAGTGCCTAAATATACGCCACCAGGTCAAGGACCTGGGGCCTTCTCTCTCTCTCTTCATCGCAATGCAGTAGGAAATAACATGAGAAACGGCCTCATGGTTCTCCGTTCCTGCTAGTGAAATTCGCCATAACTACTACCGCTTTCTGAAGAAACCACGCAACTCACCAGTGCTGCTACTCGCAGAGATCCAACACCCACAGGAGTCCAGTGGAGATCGCAGTAGAACCTTTGATCTGCGTCGGAGATGGCGGGATCAGTCGCGGATGTCAGTGCGAGTGAAGACCTCGAGAGCGGACAGATGAAGACTGCAACAAAGGCACCCGCTGCGACTGAGTTTCCACTTGAGGACGTCTACGCGGCTCTCGCCCACGACAAACTGATCCTGAACTCTGTTGGAAGGATTGTTTTCTCAGCAATTTACCTCGGCTTCTTCACGTCCGTACTGTTCTCTCACATTCCGACCTCGAGGATGTACGAGCAGGCTTACTCAGTTTACTCGATCCTAGCGACGTCGGGCGGCGATGTTGTTACCCCAAGCTCACCGATTAAGTTCTTCAACATTGGCCAGCTCAGTGACATCTTCGACTGGCTGAACAACGCGTTCGTTCCATCAGTATTCGTGACACAAGACCAGAACGGGAACGACCTCGATCCGGAAAACTATGCGCGCATCGGTCTCTTCTCCAAGGCTCTTGGGGGTGTCGTTATCGAAGTGATTCAAAAGAAGACCACCGATTGCGCTCCAGACAACTACCTGTACGATTTGTATCGAAAATGTCATAAAGACCAGGCTTCCGACTTCTACTACATCCTGTTTACAAGTCTCACAGCGGCGGAGGCATCTGAAACTCTAGCTGAGTGGAGAATTGACGACACCTGGATTAACAACTCGACCGACAAGGCGATCATTTCAGTGTTGACGTACAACGGAGAGCTTGAGGGCTACGTGGTCACGGAGCTAACACTGACGCTCAATCAAGGTGGCTACGTCACTCCAACAGCATTGGCGAGGCCGACGGTTTCGATTCCTTACGGGAATCACAGCTCCTACGCTAGTGATGCTCTCGTTTGGGTCTGGATGGCTGCATCAATCGCTTGGGCAACGTCTCGGATCTTGGTCTGGCGAAACAAAGAGAACCGTCCGTCTCGACGCAGCATGGTCGCTAGCGTGTTCAGTCTGTTCAGCGTCGAATTCGTCCTCTGCATGTTCTACGCTGTCTGGGCCACCATCGTGAATCTGCTCGACGACTCGGATTTCCAAGACGCCATTTTAAAGTACGCAGACCCATTCAGCACTAATGAAGAAGGCAGCGCAGAGGCCATCGACTCACTTGTTGACATCATTGACGATCTCAAGACAATCGCCCACTACACTGAAGCACTCCGTGTGATCGGTGCCATCGTCATCGCTCTGCTCTGTCTCCAGATCCTCAACCGGTTCCGATTCCACCCTCAGCTCAACATTCTCACTCGCACTGTCGCCAGCGCACTCAAGCAGTTTGGCGCCTTCTTCGTGGTGTTTATTGTGATCTTCACGGGATTCACAATTATCGGGTCGATGATTTTCGGTGATCGTGCGAAGGAATTCTCGTCGCTGGTGGCATCAATGGCGTCCTGCATCAATATGCTCTTCGGCCAGTTCAATTTCGACTCGATTAAAGATGTTCCGTTCTCAGTCGCCTTCTACTGGATCTACATGATCGTTGTGGGTATCGTGCTGATGAACATGATGCTCGCTATCGTGTTGGACGCCTACGACCATGTGAGTCAAGAAAGCTACAGGAAGGCGGCCAACCTAAAGCTTGCAAACCGCGTGTCGAGTATTTGCTGGGATATCGTCTGCGAGCTGCGTATTGCGATGTTCGCCCGAGGGGCCGTGGTTTCTCGGGGGAAGATTAGGCCAAGCGTGCTGGAATGGACTCTCCGAAACAACAAGGACAAGCAAAAGGTGACGGAACAGAGTATGAAGGAGCTGTTTGCGCATGCCGGGGACGAAGCTATCAGAGCCACGCTTCAATACATTCAAGAAGGCATCGAGATAGTGAATGCTCTGAAAGCTGGGGAAGCAGACTCCAACGAAGAAGACACTATCACGACAGTGAATGTGGCATCCAAGAAAGCTGCTTAGCTAAGTACACGAGCTTAATTAACGTAAACAAACTTGATTGATATGTCTATTTTCCAAGTTATGTGTATAAGTCTAACTACACAGCTTTTTTATCGTAAAAAATGCACACGCCGCAAACAGAGGCAATTATCCAAGCTTCGGGTCACAATAATAACGAACGAGCCCAGGAGTACCGTGCCATGAACGCGAGATACCTCACCTCAACTGATAATATTACGCGCGAAACAGCAATCCTGCAATTCATTGAAATTGCTACGATACCAGCACGCGTCGACTTCATCGCCACGCAAGCAGGAGGCAGTTTTCGAGGCTATCCTTCGTGTCACAATAGTGGACGAGGCGAGTTTTCAGCTTCATCTGCGCTAAGTATGCTGCGCGACCTGCGTCTATGATGCGCTTGCACTTCCGACCCAGAACTGCACGCTCGTCCTTGCTGTAGATTTCAAACAACAGTAACAACCGGTTAGAAGAATAATGGCGAATACGCATGCACAATGAGATGGGTTGTACCTGATGCCAAGAATGTGTTTCACTGCGTCGCCCTCGAGGCCCATGCCACAGGTAGTCCACGACGTCATGCTGGTAAGTAGCTGAAACTCTTCGGGCGTGAACCCTTGGGCCTGGAAGAACGCTGGGTTCACGTAGTCCTCCCACGCGCAAACGTGATGGCAGCAAAGCGCGATCGCCAACCCCTGGAAGCTCGAGCTGACTGAATTTGACGCATCTTCCGACGATTCACTCTTGGACTCGGGCAGCGTCTGCGCGATAGCTCGTAGCGACAGATCCGTGGCCACTCCACACAAGTGTTTGGACATGCAGACGACAGGTTTGTTGAGGATTTCCTGCATTCCGGCGAAGTTCAGGTGGCGGATATCAATCTTTGCACGCAGCGTAGTGGAGCTGTCCTTCGCAGCTTCTTCGCCCTTTCCATCACCTCCGATGAACCGATCAGCCTTGCCTCGCGTGTGAGCGCGGTCGATCAACACGTAGAGACTGTCGGGGAACATCTGAGCCAGGGCCAAGGACAACATGCCTCTTCCAGCTCCGAGCTCCACGAAAGCGGCGTTCGAGTCTTGCAGCAGCTTTACGTGCTCCATGTGTCCAATGATCGAGGCCTGCTGCTCGATGTGCCGCAGTACGCTCTGCGACGCGCCCGCCTTCTTCTTCTCCTCAAAGAGCTGGTCGCAGCACTTGTGGTGCAGCTTCTCCAGCGCCAGCTCACCAACACACGATTCATACGCAGCGTCAATGCGTTTGCGGAGATCCGCAAAGTCAATGGCGAGCAGCTTGTCAATGATTCCCTGCTGCTCCTGAGCGGAAGGCTCCGAGTGCTCCTTCTCCTCCTCGTCCTTCTCCTTGTCAGCAGCAACTTCCTGGTCGGCTGCGTCACTTGATGCAGCTGCTTTGTCCGAGCAATGAGTGCCCGAGTTGATGTTGTGGCTGTAGTACGGCAACTTCTTCATAATATCGGCATCCTTGACGCGGTTGCAGACCAGCACGTGCTTGGCCAGATCGTACTCGTAGACTGTGTGCGACGCGTCCACCGGACAGGGTACACGACGGCGAGTGGCAGCCTTGAACTTCTGGGACTTCTTGCTCACAGCCGCGTCACTGTCGGGCAGGTGGTTGCCGCAGAACATCGAGCCGGGCACTCTGCAGCAGCATTGTCAGCCAAAGTTTGCAATCATTTCGAGACGCGTTGGCACATTCTCGATCTCCTCACCTGGCAATGTTGCAGTAGCGGTTCTTGCGCACCACTTTGAACATGCATCGGTCCCATTGGCCGCCGTCCTTGGCCTCGGCCTTCGCCTGCTTGCGGCGCTTGCGCTGGGCGTCGCGGCCGAGCTGCTCGGCGCTGCGCTTGGTCTCCATGGGGTCCGCCTGTATTACTGACTGGAGCTGCCTGCATCACTCGGTGATTGGACCAAAAGTGGAATTATAAGCTGTCGGATTGGACAAAAACCCAGTCGTGAATTTGCTAGTCATGGAGGACAACGCGGAGCTCCAGGTAGGAAGCACGAGACAGCTACGAACGCCTCATACTGCGAGAATCGCTGGTTATTCACCGTTATTGACATTTACTCCGTGTTGTCGTGCTGATGTTGTGTGCTTTGGGGCGTTTTTCGTTGAATTAGAGCGAGGAGATCGAAGTTTTACAGGTATTCACGTGCTCTTGACCTGATACCATTGAGATGACACCTTAAACTGACCTGGTTCTATTCTGCAGTCCATCTTCGAGGACGAGTTCCAGCTCAAGAGCGACTTGGACCAGCCGGGGGTGGCCAGGTCCTTCACCATCTCAGTGCCGGGGCCTCATGCCATCGTGCTTCTGGTACACCTGCCGCAGGGATATCCGTCCGTGGATCCCCCCATCGCTGATGTGTACGAATCTTTTGGACTGACGAACGCTCAGAGAGACGAGATCCTAGAGAACTTGGTGCGTGGATAGCTGAATGTGTAAGGATTGGGAGGCTTAGAATTAAGACTTACTGGCATTGCTGTATTTGACCGGTGCTGTAGGCCGCGATCTTCGAGCGCTCGAGCGGCCAAGTGTGCCTCTACGAGTGGATCGAAGACGTGAGGGAGAAGTACGTTAATGCAGAACTCGATGCAGATGCTGAGGCTGGTGACAGTGAAGAGGAGGGGGTCGCAGCCGACACACGCCTTGATGCAGTCGAGTACTTTGAGTCGGATTCACAGACGCTGCGTCCTCGAGTACGCACAGCTCAGCTAGTACGCGACGTCGAGCGTGAGGCAGTGATCGCTCCTCTCATTGTTCACGGGACGACCATTGTCGATCGAAAGAGCACCTTCATAGCTCACGCGTGCCCAGTCAAGTGTGTTGAAGATGTGCGCTCATTTCTTGCGCTGCTGCTGGACGACCGCAAGATCGAACGGGCGATCCACAACATGCTGGCCTATCGCATCATCGGCGACTTCACTGTTAAGGACAACGATGAGGACGGGGAGCACGGAGGTGGCAGCAAGCTTTCGAACCTGTTAGAACTGCTGAGGGCTGAAAACGTGGCCGTCGTGGTGACGAGGTGGTACGGTGGAATCAAGCTTGGTCCCGACCGATTCAAGCACATCAACGCCTGCGCGCGGCAGGTTCTGGAAGATGGTGGATTCTTAAACGAAGCAAACCTTCATCATGGATCCAAGAAGAAAAGCAAGCGGTGATTCATGAGAGTGCAGTGCAAATACGTACTGAAAACGGGGAATCCTCTCTCTTTTCAACTATAGTAGAAAGCGTTTATTCATCTTTATCCATTGTGTCTACTTGAGTGACGCTAAGTGTTCACGGTAACGTGCACCTTTCTAGCGAATCTCGAGGACAGCCATAGCTGTCGTCGCTTTATAGAATGCGGTTGCCAAGCGCGGACGAGATGAGAAGCAGCGCCATGTCCACAGTGATCTGGGCGCCGTCGCCGGGCGCCAGCGTCGGGTTCACTTCAACCATGTCCAGACCGACGAGCAGGTTGGTTTCCGCCGCGGCCTCGGCGACGTAGTGTGCCTCACGCCACGTCAATCCTCCACGCACGCGCGTGCCCGTGGATGGAGCCACCAAGGGGTCCACTGCGTCAATGTCGTAGCTCATGTGCAGCGGCCGCTGCTTCTTGCCGCAGAGGTGGTCGAGCGCCATCTCCATCGTCTTGCCAATGCCGTAGCGGTCCACGTCCTGCATCGTGAAGGCCTTGATCCCCTTCTCGCGAATAACACGGCGTTCAAAGTTGTCGACATCGCGCAGGCCGACGTACACAAGCTGATCGGGCTTCATGATGGGACCGTTGACGAGCCACTCAAAGCCCGGGACCTTGGAGCTGTCCACCATTCCGTCCATGAGGAACGCGATGGGCATGCCGTGCATGTTGCCCGAGTCCGAGTCCGCGGGCGTGTTGATGTCCGCGTGAGCGTCCACCCAGATCACTCCAGCGTCCGGGTGCACGGACAGCAGGCCCGCCAGCGAGCCAGCGCCAATGGTGTGGTCGCCTCCCAGCACCAGGCAGAACTTCCCCTCCCCCGACTTCTGCTTGAAGACTTCGTAGAGCTGCTTGGTTCCATTGCCAACTGTGCAAAACATCATCAAACCAACCCAAAGTCAGTCAAAGTTCAACTTGACAAATATACCATACAGCAGCACTGACCAGGAAAGCACTGCTTGGCTTTGCCGTAGCGCGGATCCAGTGCAGGATCGTTGAAGGACGGCGCCACGAAGTTGAGGTTGCCCGTCTCCTCCACGGACCAGCCCAGGTCCACGAGCGTCTTGTGCAGCCCCGCCTCGCGCAGCAGATCCGGTCCGCCGTCCGTGCCCAGCAGTGGTTGGCCGTCTGCGTCGAAGCAACAGCAGCACAGAGGTTAGAAACATGATAAGGTTTTCCCAGAGTCGCGTGAGTTGTCGTACAGGTCATGGGGGCGCCGATAACCGACACGGTGTGCGGCAGACTCAGCAGCGCGTTGCGGTGCTCCCCCGCGTGGATGTGCGGGCGCACCTGGTCCCACTGACGCAGGGCGGAGCTGGAGATGCCGCGCTGCTCCACGCGGCGCAGGACGGAGGAGGAAGCACGACCAAGCATTGGACAGCAGTGGGGAAGAGGAAGAGTGAGTCGAGTCGTCTACGCCTCAGATCTAGGAATGACGACACGAGAGAATCAATAGTCGCACCCGAGCCCCGTCAAAGTCGTTGATTTGTTGATCTGTTTGCGCGCACTTCAACTACGTGACTTGGTTTCACTATGGTCACATGAGACCGGTCAATCGCCACGTTGCTGAGTTCATGTTGACCAGGCAACCAACCAACGCTGCGTTTGAACTTATCCTCAAAGCCTCGAGGACCGCCGAGTCTCTCAGAGTCTCTCAGAGCGGTCCCTGCTTGCGGTTCCTCGCCTTCTTTCTGCTCTGGGGCAGCGCCGAGACGTCGATGAAGCCGCCGCCTTCCAGAGCCTCACGCGCGCAAACTTTGATGTGCTTGAAGCGGTCCGGCCCGAGGTGGATGCCGCCGCACCAGCGCGTGACCACCACGGCCACGTTCTCGGCCTTGATCAGCTCCATGAGGTGCAGCATCTTGCTGCCGGCGCCGTCCTCTTCGTCTTCGTCGGTGTCCTTGATGGCGAAGGCGCCCGTGAGCCGATACGCCAGCATGTTGTGGCACGCGCGACTGATCTTCCGATCGTCCAGCAGCACGGCCAGGAAGGAGCGCACGTCGGCGACGCAGGAAATGGGGCACGCGTGGCCCTGGAAGACGCTCTTGCGGTCCAGGATCGTGCCGCTGTGGTAGATCAGCGGGGACAGTCGGGCCTCGCGCTCGCGGTCGCGCAGCGCTTGAGCTGTTCGAGTGCGCGGTCGCAGGGTGTGCGGGTCGGACGAAAAGCAGGCCGAGCTTACTGGCTCTGGAAGAGGTACCGCATCGCCGCAATTGCCGCAACTGGAAGCTTCAGGCTCGGGCTCCTCCGTTTGACGGGTAGCGTAGACCTCCCGCACGTCCGCGATCCACTCGTACAAGCAGACTTGGCCGTTCGAGCGGTCGAAGATGGTGTCCTGCGCAACGTTGGTGAATAAATCTTTGTCATTGCCACGTAGTAAAAAGAAAGGTATTAATATAATAGCCGAGGCACACAAGTTTGGTCGTGATCTGGTCTCGCTGAGCGTTCGTAAGTCCGAAAGACTCTTGCACGATGGCGACTGGACCATCGCTCGACGGATACCCGTTCGGCAGATGAACTTGCATCACAATCGAGTGAGGCCCAGGCACGTCGACGGTGAACGACCGCGCGCTATGAGGTTCATCTAAGTCGGCGCTCAACTGGAACTCGTCCGCGAAGATGGCCTAGAGCACATCAAGAGAAGGATACTTACCACTTAGTAGTGATCACTTCAACTTGCAGACAGCGAACGCACCTGAAGCACCTCAACTTCCTCGTCTTGCAGTGCCGCGTTCTGCTTGCGCTCACTCTCGCTGCACATGGCGTCCAACTGCACTCCACTGGTGCTTCGTGCGGCGGCAAATCCGCTTGTGATCTAGATCTCGTGCGATGGGAAAGCTTGTCAAAGTCGCCGTCACACGTCACAGATATTGTGTACGAGATGCACACAACGGACCGACGGTGTCGTACCTGACCACTAGAAGAACAGACGCCGAGCTGAGCCGATGCCGTGGAACGCCAACAACAACCCGGCGGGCGACATCCGCGCGCCGGCCATGGCGGCTGCGCTCCGTCTCAAGCAGCAGCAGCAAGGGGCCACGGACGCA
>JAIKVE010000140.1:0-29167 GCA_024679115.1 Phytophthora pistaciae | reverse complement strand
CGTGGCTCACTTCTTCTCTCGAAAAATGGGTTTTCCACCGCTACGCTTGTACAAAACACCTACGATCCGATCTTTTAAGATTATCTTGGCAGGAAGTGGATGGACAACGCTCGCTTCCTTCATCTGCACGGCATTCACTTCGCAATTTAGCCTCAAGGATATCAGCCGAAGAAGATGCGCTTCCACATTGTGTTGCTATGGTTGGTGGTTGCCTTACTTGCTGAAACTTCGGCGGTAGTACGCTCCGCTCCAGGCGCGGCTGGCAAGAACGTGGAATACCCAAAAAGAGCTTTGAGAATCGACGACGCGAAGGACGATGAGAGAGCTGGGGTTCCTGGACTGTCGAAACTCGCGGGACTCTTGTCGAAGGCCAGTCCTTCGGCTGAAAACCTCGCGAACAAGTTGTGGCTGCTTGCTCGGACGGACCCAATGAAGGTTTTCAACACCTTACGTCTCGGACAAGCTGGGGCAAAGCTCGATGGTAACCCGAAAGTCCTGCAGTGGCTCAAGTATGTGGAGATGTATCGCCCTACGAAGTATGGCCATCGATGGCACGACGGCGAAATCTACGTCAAGTTGTTGGAGTCATCCAAGTCGGAAGCAGAGGTGGCGAAACTGTTTCAATCTCTCAAGACGAACCCTGAGTTTGCAAAACTGGGGGAGAACTTGCAGAAGGCGCAATTCGGCTCGTGGAGAGTCAAAAAGATGCACCCAAACCAGATCCCGAGCATGTTGAGACTTAAAGACGGTACCCCTTTGAACGACCCAAAAACGGAAATCGGGAAGGCGTATGCCCTGGAGTATGCGATGCGCACGGGTCTGAGGGAGGCCGGAGACAATACCAAGTTGTCTTATGCTGAACTAGCTACTATCCTGAGAACCGATTGAGCTGGTGACTAAAATTTTTTTAGTAAAATTTTTAAGAAAAGTGCAAAAAAACTTTTATGAAAACGTTTTACTTATCCTGCATAATGTATTGTGCTTTGCAAACGTTTTATATTGTTTTGACTTGGAGCTCACCTCCAGTAATAGTGAATCGACATCGATTTAATACATGTACAGCGGTTCCAGAAAGTCACCGCCAGGCAAATTCAACATCGATTTTGGGCAATAGCTAGACAACCAGTGATCGGATCGCAGTGCCACGGGTACGAGCAGAACCGCCAGCGAACCCTAAGACAAAAAAACTAGCCAATAACATCGGTTCGCGGGAAGTGTTCCGCCAATCACCGTTTATTCCAAACAAGGTGCAAATATAGTGAGCGCCCAGTGGCTGGCCTCTTGCCAATTATATTAAAATTTGTATGGAGTAACACAATGTTGCACGAATGTTGCTCGAAAGAACCCATACATTTTGGCGGCAACACAGCGATCGTTGCCGCGCTAGGAGCTCTCATTCTTCTATTCGCATCACTTCTAACAAGTCAAGCTCAACTATGGACCAAGGACGTCGCCAGCACTCGCACGAGATTCGTTGTCTCTGCGTGAGCAAGTGGAAGAAGGGCTACAGCTACTCTAGAATCGCGAGAGAGCTGGAGATGGCTCGCTCGACAGTGCGCGATATTATCGCGCACTTCAAGTTGAATGGCCACTGTGTCGTAGCTCCGCGCCAAGGCCGCCCCCGGCTCACTACTGCCCGCGATGACCGCCGCATTCTCCGAGACACCGAGGCCAACCGGTTCTCCAGCGCGGCGGTCCTGGCTGCCGCGGTTTCCAAGGACACCGGCCGCGTGGTGTCGCCGCAGGTGGTGCGCAACCGCCTCAACGCAGCCGGCCTCAACGGCCGCTCTGCTAGGAAGAAACCTTACCTCTCCAAGAAGCACCGCAAGCAGCGCCTCGCCTATGCGAAGAGGCTGGCTCATCTGGAGAAAGACGACTGGGCGGATGTCCTCTTTACAGACGAGGCATCGGTGGAGCTACACGGTACCAGCGGTCGTGTCTCGGTGTGGCGCCGGACACATGAAGTCTTCCATGAGAAGTGCGTCGTGCCGACCTTCAAGTCCAGCCGCAAGTCGTTGATGGTGTGGTCGTCCATCTCGGCAGACGGCGTCGGCACGATGCACTTCTGCGAGAAGTCCGTGGACGGCGCCTACTACCGACACCTGCTTCAACAGGAGATTCCGATCACCCGCCAGCTCCTTGGTCTACCCCAACCTACCAACTTCGTCCAAGACAACGCTCCAGCGCATCGCGCTAATGCCACGACGAAGTTCGTGAAGTCCTTAGGGCTCCATGACCTTCGTCACCCCGCCCAGAGCCCCGATCGCAACCCCATTGAGAACGTATGGGCGATCATGAAGCGGGAGCTGAATCGCCAGCCTGCAACCTCTATTGAGGACCTCAAGGTAAAGCTCCTTGAGATATGGACGAGTATCGACGACGATGTCGTTCGCAAGTGCGTGCTTTCCATGCCGGCTCGCCTGGACGCTGTCATCGCCAGCATGGGGGCTCACACCAAGTACTGATTTGTGACTTGATTTTTGTATGGGAACGCGATGGGCGGTGATTTTTTATCACCGTGTTTTGTAAATTTTGCTAGATTTTTCCTGATAAAAATACAGCAACATTACGTTTTTCCTTCTCATTGACCTTCAGTTGTAGTTTATGCTTTTGCGGTTACGCTCGTGTTTCTCCGGCAGGAAAATATGATCTAGTTCATGAGCAGTTGTCAAACATGTTAACTGTATACTAGGTGGGCGGTGACTTTCTGGAGCCGCTGTAGAGGGAATCCGACCG
Organism: Phytophthora pistaciae; assembly: GCA_024679115.1. Lineage (NCBI taxonomy): Eukaryota > Oomycota > Peronosporomycetes > Peronosporales > Peronosporaceae > Phytophthora > Phytophthora pistaciae. Next base: position 26,431 of record JAIKVE010000140.1, on the reverse strand, counting down.
CAGGTAGTTCGTGAGGCTCCATCCAGGAAGTCTATCATCCACAGAAGTACAACTTGAGTTCCAGATCCAACCCAACAACCGGATAGACCCTCTTGCACAGGCATCAGTTAGTGACATATTCGGTGGAGGCCCCAGGAAGCTGACGATGCTGTCTTGTAGGTCTTGAAGCGCTGGACATGAACGAAGAACAACTTCTACAGAAATGAGCATAGTGTTCTTGAAGGCTAGTGTCAACGACCACGGAAATTGCCAGCTGATCAGCTGCAATCGAATCGGGATTTTTTTTTCTTGATTGATGTATATGCAAATAACTCTCAATTTTGTTTTTGAATATGAAAAAAAAACAAACAAAAATCTGATGGCAAGCTATTTCACTCCCAAAGGCGGACATGCTGGTTTCCATTGACGTCGTGCTGCGCTGCTCCCCCGCGCTTCAATACCTTGAAGCCGATTGCTGGTTCATCACGAACTTCCTTGGACCTCCCCGGAATATGTCACTGAGTGACGCCTGCAACAAAGGCTCAATCAAACTACTGGACCGGATCTGGAGTTGCAGTTGCACATCGGTGGAAGACCGAGGGCCAAGATGGAGTCTCACGAACTATCTGCGCTCGGAGCCGCTTTACTATCCCCTCCAGTTCTCAAAGTCCGTGGCAACAGCAGCAGACCGAGGGGATTTGGAGATGGTCAAGTGGCTTTTTGCGCATTTTTCCGGCTGTGAAGCGCCTGCAGGTGCGGCTCGCAACGCGGCGATGAGCGGCCACCTCCACGTACTCGAATTTCTGCGGGCACACAGCGATGTAAACATGCCGCCCTACAAGAAGCAAAAGGTTGTCGATGATTGTGGAGAGATTGAGGGTCAATATGCCGCTGAGTACGCCGTAACTACCAACTCTGTCGAGTGGGATACCGATTATATCATCTGGGCTGCAGCCCAGTGCGACCACTTTGACATCGTTCGATGGCTGTACCATAACACGCCCGTGAACATGAATATTTGGCCCTATGATCTGACGATCGCGCACATTCTCGGTACTGGCGATGATGAGCTCGTGCAGTTGCTGCTCCCTCCTGGGAGGTGTGTTCTCGATTACGCTAAAGAGTGTCCTCGAGTGGAAGTGATTGAGTTGATGCTGGACTGTGGATATCTACGCCGAGATCCCTATCTAGCCGTGAATGCGATTCGAGATTTAGCTACGAGCGGGCGCGTGGATCTGATGGAGCAGATTGTACAACTGAACTCGCCGTTGCCGAAAAGAGATGTGGGGGGATGGTCAATGCACTGGATTGAGGCATTGGACAAGGCATGCACGTGCGGTGCACTGGCTTCTGTCCAATGGCTGGTGATGCAGCAGCGGATTCCACAGGGTCACTCATGGACAAGAATCCTCGAGAAAGCTGCTGCGCCTGGCCACCACGCGGTGGTTCAGTACCTTTGCGAGCAGAAGCTCGACACTCACTGCTACGATCAGTCTCTAAAGAGCGCGATCCACAGTAACCACTTCAAGTGCGTGGAAGTTCTGATCTTGCAGCTACTGCGAGATAAACAGCGTGCACCCGCGATAGATTATGCAGCAAAGGAGGGAAGCTTGGAAATGGTCGAATTTCTGCTAGCTTTCAAGCCCCAAGAAGTTGGTGCTGAGCGAAACCAGAAGGACTTATCTCGGGATGACGCGTGGTGGGCTCAATCTGCTGACTTACTAGCCTCGGCTGCAGCTAGTGGGAACTTGGAGTTGGTGAAGTGGGTGCAGCTAAATCATCCAGGAGAAAATGCGACGAATGCAATAAACTCTGCAGCAGCGGAGGGCCATCTCGAAGTAGTTCAGTGGCTACAAGGAGATGGAACCGTGACGTTCAGCAAGGTCGCAATGTATCGAGCAGCAACTAGTGGCAATCTCCCAATGGTGAAATGGATCCACTCGAGCGGGTTCACTGAGTCTGTGGACAACGCTGTGAATGGTGCGGCGAAGCTAGGAATGTTGGATATGGTCAAGTGGTTTTACGCCAATCGCCCGGAGAGATGCACGACGCTAATGATTAAGGATGTTACTCGGAACGGACCCCTCCGCGTAGCCGACTGGCTCCACACGAACTCCCCTGAGTGCGTGCTAACAGATTTGGATGGACCATGGGACTCGTTCATTTTGTGCAAGTTCGAGATGTTGCTGTTTGTGGACGCGCACTGTCCACAGTGCTTTACGCCACGGTTCGTGATGGACACGAGAAAACATTTGATCAATAATAACATGAGAGACGAGCTTCAGTGGCTGAACGCACGGTTTCCGGAATGAAGAACATACAGCAAAATCCTGGGAAGAATACTCTTGCGACGTCGAGGAGAATGGCAGCCAACAATTCACGAAGTAAGACTGCGGACAAACGCAGAGTTTTCAGAATAGGAGATAATACGAGTTGTATTTATGATCTATTCGTGCTGCAAGTCGGTACTTGCGTTCGAGATTCCTCCGCAATGTAGATTGGTATCAGCTGATCGACTGGACAAGTACTCCAGGCTATATGCTGGTCGCGTAGATGTATGCCTTGTTGAAAGATTGAATAGGGATACTGAACTGAAACGTGTACGACAGCCACAGGTAATGAAGCGGTTTGCAGCTCGCAAGCACCTACTCTCTTGCTGGATTGATCGAGATTATGAGGTTAAGGGCGGAAACCAATGTGTCAGTGGGTGCTACTGGCGCACACGACCTCTCAGCGTCTTTCGCCGATAAGTTACCGGCATGTAAGTGGCAGTCACCTATAGTAGATCCGTGCAGCTGCACTCACATTGGCTCGTCATTCATAATTCTCAGCATATCGTTCGCTCCGATGCGTCGGGTGAAGATGAACAGAAGATGTTTGTTAGCTAGCCTTAACTACTGCATACTGCAGTTAAAAAATAAAATGACATTCCAGTCTGCATCTCCAGGAACGCAACTCTGTGGTATATACTTCTTCCTTTGTCTTTTACATGTTCAATTCTGCAGAGCAGGCAACTACGTTAGCCTTCCTCGGCAAAGTAGTTGTCTTCTAGCCATTGCTCAACATGGCAGAATGGATCTGCTGGGAAAGCTCCATTGTCCATAGGTTGTTCGACCGTAAAGTAATGCGCAATAATTTCACTTGTGACGTCAGCATAGTTCTCGCGCACAAACAGGAGAATCTCGAAGATGTTAGCTGTAAACTTCGTCAGCTGGATTATCGGCAGCTCAAGACCAGGAAAGTGGGCATGAATCCAATATGCCACGCGCACATGGCCGCCAAGAAGTGCTTCCTCGAGCGTGTCGCTTGTGCATGTAGCCTGCCGTGTTGCTACGAGCCGCTTGATGACTTCCAGATTTCCGTTCCGAGCAGCCATATTCATTTCATCCTCTGGACGTATCAGTGAGATCTCGTTAGCCATACACATACCAGTATCGATACCAACTTCCGCGAAATTGTTGGGCCAAGTTTCCTTCAGCCACTGCGCAACACCCCCGTGGCGGATGGTTACTTTATCAAATATTCCAGGCGGCAACTCAAGCTTGTGGTTTCGATAGATCCAATCAAGCACTTCAACTTGGCCACTTCGAGCAGCCAGCTTCGCGGCTGAACGCCATAATTCAGAGGACTGTTCTCCTTTCCGTGGTTCCGGTTGGTCAGATTCGTCGGAGCTATCGCCAAACAAATCCGACCCATGCATCACAGCTCTGTCTTGTTTGCCGTGTAGACTTTCATACGAAAAACGCTGCAGCAGGATTTTTACAGAACTCAAATGCCCTCCGCGGATAGCATTCACTAATGCAGAGGAGTCTGGGTCTTTAGCACCGTAATGCTCGAGATACCGGATGACTTCGGTGTGGCCTCTTTCACCAGCTTCGCTCAAGATGTCGTCAATTTGGCTTCTTCCTCTCGCTTCTGTAGAGCGAGTGCACGCATTCTGCCCGTTTGGATACTCCACTAGCCATTGCACCATGCCGAAATCCCCACGCCTCGTTGCGTTCACCAATGCAGTGCACCACTCGTCCATCCACTCTTCATCGTCCTCAATCTCTTTCGTCGGAGGTGAATGGAGGAGTAAAATCTGCTGCATGATCTTCATGTCTTCGCCAAATCCCGGATCGCAGAGACGGCGACGTGTCCATTTCGCTGCAAATAGCCCATATCTAGCATCCAGTCAATTAATTCAGGCGTCGGACGCATTCGGTCGAAGTCCAGAACGCATTTGCTGCCGTTGGTAGGAAGCAAACGATCCGCGAATTCATAGCCCCCCGCGCTTAGAGCATGTCCGATTAATCTCGCTCGCTGACCAGCATCCAAACCATAGCCAACGTTGTCGTACAACCATCGAGCAGTATCGATCTGATCATTGTCGGCCGCTACGAATAAGGCCTCATTCCCCCAGCAGACTACGTTTCTTGCCTGAGGAGAAGGCCTGGTTGGTCTTGAGTTGCGCAATAGAACTTGAAGCACACCGAGATGCCCGCCCCGAGCTGCCGCTTCAGCAATACTCGGCGGAGCTTGGCACCCTTCGAAATGTTCCATCAACCACTTGACTATCTTCGCATCCCCAAGAATTGCGGCCACATGCAGGGGCTGATCAAACTGCCAGTAATTGCACGCTTCACTGAGCGACAGAGCAGAGGATGGCCCCAGGAAATCTGCGATACTTCGTGCGTTGTTTTCCAGTCCCTCCAGCACGGAGTTCCCCCGCAGCACCAAACTCACACTCGTCAGCATGGTGGAAGGTCGGATAATGACTTTCCAATTCACTTGTGGATGCCCATTGATGCAGACATCACGTATCAGTCAAGGTCTAAAAATCCTACCCGCGAGTATTTTTTTATAATGATAAAGTGAAAAACGATGATCTAAGGCTACAGCGGGCTCACGAGCAGGGATTGATAGTAGATATTACCAGTAGTAGATTTTTTTAATATTACCGGTAAAATAATATTATTTTACTATAGTAATATTAGAATTTTTCCCAGCTGATTTAATTCTACTATAGTAGATATTAGATTTTTTCCGGCTAATATCAGTACTATCTGATTACTAGAGGCATTTTGGCTAACGCAGGGGGATGATATACACATGTTGGAGCTTGCTCGGTTCCATGGAGGAAGCGGATTCGCTGCTCGGAGGCGCACGCGTCCTGTGGACGCGGTTCGTCGCACGGGACTGGTCTACTAGCTCTCTGTAGTGAGCGATTGGAGGCTACAAATTGCAGCGTTCTGTTTGGGCTCATTCTGCAATCTTCCAGCAGCTCGACAAGTCAACAGCCTCCTTCCGACTCGCTCGCTCGACCAAGCTCGGCCAAGATCGTCCATGAAGTGCGCCAGCTCCAAGTGCTCGTTCGCCGACTTAACCACGACCGACCCCTGCTGGTGTGCGGTCAAGGCGTGCACCATATCTGCAGCAACGAGCTGTACGACGCGGGCAGCTTGTCGGAGCGCTTTTGCGGCGCTTCTTGCCTGTATCAATGGAAGACAGTGACTTCGCCCCCTTCGATGTCCGACCTCGCGTCGGATGATTCTTCGAGTCAGAGCTCGGCCCCGTCGGATTCGCAAGCGTCGCTGGTTCCATTGGCTCAGTCTGTCGAGGGCGTGTCGGCGACACCGATTGTGGACTTGACGCTGGATTCCCCGCCTCCGACGGACTTGCCGCCATCACGGACACCGGAGATCCCGTCGGTCTCGCCATCAACTGTGGCCTCGTCGACGCTATCGCCGACGGCACCGAGACCGGCGTCCTCGGTCGGTGTGGATGCATTCGGAGTCCCCCTCGCGATTCGTCACCACGGTCAGGACCGCGGCCGCCATGACGTGTGGGAACTTGCCCATCAACTGGACGAGCCCTACGTGAGTTCGGAGAACAACGATGCAGCGGCTTTCACTCATGTTTGCCTGCTGTGTGCCCAAGAGCTCACTTGCAACCAGTACGCAAGCCCCACTGCGTGGGAAGGTGCCTTGTATCGCTGGAAGCACACATCCAATGTGAAGGCGCACATGGTGTCGGCTCATGGCAATCACCGACTTGGGAAGACAGAGGCGTCGAAGAAGTTGGAGACGGCCGTCCGCCATCTTGATGAAGCTATCAGTCGTGAGGCAGCTTTTGAGAACAAGCGAGCGGCCTCGGCGAAGGTGGACGATCGCGCTTCGAAGCGCAAAGGCACTATTCAACAGTACTGGGTGCCATCGCAACGTGAGATCGGGATCTTCATCGCGCAGTGGTTGATCAGCGCTGGCATGCCCCACCACACGGTGGCAACCGAAGAGTTCAAGCTGCTCATTCAACGGCTGACGGGTGACTCGGGCGCTACGATTCTCGCTGCCTCTACCTTTCGAGACTTGTTGTTGGCTGTCTTCGCGAAGTTCTGCAAGATGACGAAGGGCTTGCTGATGCGGGAGTTCAAAGCGGCACTCGGCTTGCCGTTCCTGAACCTTCACCATGATGGATGGACGACTGCAAACGGAAGGGTTGGGGCTACGGGGACTTTGGCGTCGTTCATCGATTCATCGTGGACGTTCCGCGAGGTCGCACTTCTCCTCACCGTTGGGCACACTTCTCATGCGTCCGCGGATGTCCACAAGTTGATCTGCTCCCGAATGAAGAGCGTGTACGAGGTGGACATCGATCCGATGATCCAGTTCACGATCTCGGACACCACGGCCAGCGCCCGCAAAGTTTCCAAGCTCTTTGAAGACTCGCAGCCGACCGACTGCACGATGCATACGCTGAATTTGTGCCTGCAGTACGCCATGGCCATGCGCGAGAACAAGGAGACCGTCGAAGTCTTCGACCCCAAGACCAACTCCCGCAAAAGAGAGCAGCGCTACGTCACGGTTGGTGGTGTGTTCGAGGAAGGCCGCGATCTGGTGAAGCGCGTGCGTGCGCTGAACAACTACTTCAGCACGGAACAGCGCTGCAAGCGCTTAGAAGCCGTACAAAGCTTCTACTGCCTGCCGAAGCTCGCGCCAACCCTGGACTGCGATACACGGGTCGCTTTCACAGTGAAGCTGTTTCAGCGCAGTATCCTGAACTACTCTGCGTTCCGCGGCTACTTCCAGAACCCAGAGAAGGGCGACGACGCCACGGTGTTCACCAAGTTGACCATGGACGATTGGCATCTCATGGCTGAAATGGAGGCCATTGTTGGCTCGATCGCTGACCTCGCCCGGATTGAAGTGCAGCGCCATGATCTCGTGTCGTCGGAGCTGATCGTCCTACTTAAGTTTGCAGCAGACCGCCTCTACAACAACGTCTTTCAAGTGTACAATCTGGATGCTCCGCGAACCACGACGACGACCGTCGCATCTTTCCCACGGTGCGCGGTTGCTGCTGACGAGCTGAGCCCGCTTGCGCGCACGTGTTTGGCACGTCTGAAAGGCCAAGTCAACATGCGCATTCCGCTCGCTACTGCGGAAACGGTGATGATCCTTCTACTGGATCCTCGCACCAAGTTCTCCGTGGCGTCACTTATGCAACACCCTGGTGAAGCTGGTGAGAAGAGTGGCGTAGCTGCAGACGGCAAACAAGCTACCAAGGAGAGGGGCGGAGATGCAGACGGCGAGCGACTTGAACAGACCATCGCCGCGGGAAACAAGCTTCTCTATGATGCGCATCGTGAAGTCTACTGCAAGCTCAATGCAGGCTCGTGTGGTGGTGACGAAGAAGCTGCCGATGTCAGCTCGTCCAACTTCGATCTTGTTCCATCCGTGGACGACGACAAGGTCATTTGCGGAGCTCCGATCGCGGTAACCAAGCCCACCACCACTTCGAAGACGATCCAGCATGCTCAAGCGGACAAAGTGGTGGACGAGTGGCTGGAGTACACGGTGGACTGGGTGTCGGTGGCGTGCCGTTACTCGGCAGACGAGAACAAGTCCAAGGACGACTTCACGCCTCTCATGCTGGTTCGGCGCAATGGAGTTGTCTGCTGGCGCTTGGAAGCTGTCTGCGAACATGTAGACATCCTGGGCTGGTTCCGCGAGTCCGCCAGTGGGAGATTTCGTTCCATTGCCGCCCTTGCGCGGGTCTGGTTGGGGAGAGCCCCGTCAAACGCTTCTCAAGAGCGTGTTTTCTCGACGGGAGGGTTCGTGATGAACAGCCTTCGTACGAGGACGGACAGTTTGCGCGCTGAGATGCAGGTGCTGTTGAAGCACAATAAGAAGGAGATCCGTCGCATGGAGCTAGAGAGCAACAACGCGTGATGATCATCATCGAGGACATCCGGTGGTCGACATGGAGGACATCCGGTGGTCGACATGGAGGACATCCGGTGGTCGACATGGCTACAGTAGTAATCTAGATTACTATAGTACTATTAATATAGTATTCTGGATCGCTCGATTTGGCTAATATTAGAATAGTAGAATTGATTTGGGCTCTTTGCACCCATTCTTCGACCACCGACCTTGTCTCCCCACTCTCGAATCTGCGTCCAAGCCAACAACATGGACAAGATTACCCAATTCCACTATACGCTGGAGATCGTCTCCTGCGTACTCCAGAACCAGCCGCACGCTGGTCTCCATCACTTCGGGGGCGCGATCTCCAGCTTCCTCGGACCAGACCCGAACCTCACACTCAGCGAGGCCTGCGCCTTCAGCTCCACGGACCTCCTCCGGTGGCTCCTGAGTGTGAGCGCAGCGTCCGTGCACTCGCAAAACAGCCGCTGGAACGTGGGCAACTACCTGCGGACGGAAAGCGAGTACAGCACGTGGCAGTTCTGCCGGTGCATGGAAGTGGTGGCCGGCCGCAACAACCTGAAGCTCCTGCGCTGGTTCTTCCGCCACCTTAAGGGCTTCCACGTACCCGTGGAGGCCGTGGAGATCGCGGCCGAGAGGGGCCATCTCGAGTTCCTCCAGTTCCTCCTGGCCCACGACCTCGGGAGGGAGTGTACTCGAAAATGCACCTCCAAAGCCACCTGTGACTGCCAGTGTGTGCACGAGTGCATCCCTCAAGTCCCCGAGCACCTGAGACCGAAGGGCAACTGGGTCCATTGGGCGGGCCGCAGCATCGGCCTGGCCGTGGACAACGGCCACTCGGACGTGGCCAAGTGGCTGCACGAGCACGCCCCGCACCAAAGCGCTGAGTGCGAAGTTGAGTCAATCGTCCGCAAGGCTCTGGCCGTGGGAGACATCGAGCTGGCCGAGTACTTCCGGCCCGAGGGCGCGAGTCTGCTGGACTTCGCGCCGTACTGCCCGCGCCTGGAGGTGATCGAGATGATGCTGCAGAGCGGCATGCTGCGCCGCAACCAGGAGTACGCGGCCCGGGCCATCGCCGACTTGGCCCAAGCCGGCCGCCTCGACCTCATCCAGCAGCTCGCCATGCACTTCAACCAGCCGCTCGTCTACCGCGGCTTCGACTGGTCCGGCAGCTGGTACTCGGCCATCAAGGAGGCGTGTCTTCGAGGAGATCTGGCCATGGTCCAGTGGCTCGTGGAGCACCGCAAGGGCCGCCAGTTCTGCCGCGTCAAGATGAAGAAGGACTCGAAGCACATGCATTTCCTGTGCTACGCGGCCGGGGCCGGCACCGTCGACGTCATGCAGTTCCTCTACGACAAGCAGTACGCGGACCAGTTCGTGCCGGCACTGCTCAGCGCGGTGTGCAAGAACCAGTTGGCCGCCGTCAAGTGGCTCCTCGACCACCTGCCAGCAGAGGAGCAGAGCGCCGCCTCGTGCGTCATTGAAGCGGCCGCGAGTCACGGCCGACTGGAGATCCTCCAGTACCTGGCCAAGCTGGATGCGGCTTCTTCGTGGTGGTCTCCATCTGAGACGGCAATGAGCTTGAGCTCGGCCGCGGCGGGGAACTTCCTGGACGTCACCCAGTGGCTCGTGGCCAACCACAGCAGCAAAGGAGGATCGAGCACTGCGATGGACAAAGCGGCGGGCAATGGCCACTTGGACATGGTCAAGTGGCTGCACGCGCACGGGTTCAAGTCCTCGGTGGCTGCGATGGACGGGGCCGCAGCCAACGGCCACCTCGAGATGGTGCGATGGCTCCATGAAAACTCCACGGCCGGATGTACAACGCACGCGATGGATCTCGCAGCAGGACGTGGCCACTTGGCCGTGCTCAAATGGCTGCATCGGAACCGGTCGGAAGGGTGCACCAAGAAGGCCATGGCGAATGCAGTGGAGCAGGGCCACGTCCGAGTCGTGAGCTGGTTGCACGACCATTTCCCCAACTACTCGCCCAAGACGAAGCAGCTGCTGCTCGAACCGCCGAACGAGTTCGAGATGGCGCTTTTCCTTCTCGCCCAAGACGAAGCAGCTGCTGCTCGAACCGCCGAACGAGTTCGAGATGGCGCTTTTCCTCCGCCAGCACTTCCCGAAGGCGTTCCGCCACATGACGATCGGCGTCTACGAGGACCGAAACGATGACCTTGTCATGGGTTGGCTGACTAACAAGTAGCTCAGGTCTGCGGCTGAAGTTGACTACCCATCGGTCGCAGTGTCGGTGAGCTTTGTGACACGTGTTTCGTGCTGAAGTTTTGGGGCTCGCACTTTGGAATTTGCTGCGTATTTTCTTAAGTATGGTTTCGATACTGGTTTGTGGAAGAAGTAACAAGCACGATTCACTTGTGTTGTCAGTTTTCCTCCTCTTCACATTCCAAGTAACAGCTTCCAAACGGACTTGTGCGCAAGAGTCACTTTACGATCTTCCAGCGCCAGCAGCCACAAGTCTCCATGTCGCTGCAAGAACTCCAGGTCGTGACGTCGGTGCTACGGCGTTTGCCCGCTCTGGAAGCTCTCCACCACCTCGTTCCCATCGTGTCGAGCTTCCTCGGTCCAGACCCAACTTTGTCTCTCAGCCGAGCGTGCGAACTTGGCTCCATCGAGCTGCTGGAGTGCATGTGGAAGAGCAGCTGCACCTCGGCAACTGATAGATCACCTAGATGGTCTCTCACCAACTACCTTCGATCGGATCCACACTATTACCGCTGGCAATTTGCCGAGGCGCTGGAGGTCGCTGCTGGGCGTGGAGATTTGGCTGCTGTTGAGTGGCTATTCACTCATTTTTCGGGTTGCTTGGCGCCTGTAGATGTGGTCGAGGCCGCGGCGGGAAATGGACACGAGCATATACTGGACTATTTGCTGGAGCACGATGCTGGAGCTGCGTTTCCTTATTACCTCGGAGGGGCAATGGGCTTCGACGAAGCATACCTTCCAGACGATTGGAGTGGCCCGGGTAATGCTGTCACGTGGGGAGGTCACTCAATGTTGTACGCGGTTGAGAACAAGCACGTTGATGTAGCCATTTGGCTGTACGAACGATCAGCGCATGGACTTGGAATTGATAACAACAACGAGGAGGAAGCCGGGCGCATCATTCAGGCGGCTTTGGCGACGGGTTTCACTGAACTATCTGCAAAGATAATGGCTCGGCATCACGAGAACTGGGATGATTGGTTGCTCGAATACAGCCTCGACTGCCCTGTGCCCCAATTTATCGAATTGATGCTGGAGAAACGGTATTTCCAAGTGTTTGAGCAGTCTGGACGTCGTGCGTTGCTGTCCTTAGCTCGTACAGGCCACCTAGAGCTCCTGCAACGCGTTTTGCAAGTGTATGACCCTATTCCGACCGATGATCTAAACTGGAAATACAACTGGCTGAGTGCGCTGACGGATGCCTGCAAGAATGGCCACCTCCTCGTCATTCAGTTTATGATGGAACATCCGATGGGGCACGAGGCCATGAAGCTCAGGCGACCGGAGTTAGGACTCGGACCTCTTCTCAGGGTAGCGGCTGAGCAGGATTCCACCAATGTGCTGGAGTATCTGTTTTCTCAAGGGATCACCGACCCGAAAGACGAAGCGCTAAAAATTATGGCCCGTCTTGGAAAACTGCCGCTTGTGCAATGGGTGGTTGAACACGTGGTGTCGACACCCAAGCGTTCAATCCGCCCCATATTGTCAGAGGCCGCAACTACTGGGCAAGTGGAGATCCTGCGGTATTTGCTTGACCTGGATCCGAGCAGAGCTCCGGGGTATAACTTTGATCCGGTTTACCCTGGCGTAATGGAGTCGGTGGCTTTCTTTGGTCAGTTGGACACCATTCAGTGGCTATCTTCCCGTGGATTCGGCTGTTCGCAGAACACAATGGAGCATGCAGCACGCGCAGGTCACTTGGACATTGTTAAGTGGCTTCATGCACACGCGAAGGTTGAATGTACGACTGAGACAATGGACTCGGCGGCAGGAAGCGGGCAACTCGACGTTGTGAAGTGGCTGTACAAGAACCAACCTAACGGTTGCAGTCCTAAGGGGTTCGATGACGCTGTGGAGTTTAATCATGCTCGAGTTGCCTTCCTGCTCCATGGACATTATCCGGATCATATCCCCGTAGAGGGGAGGCTTCCGTCGAGTATTGCAGACAATTTCGACATGCTCCTCTTTTTGTACGATCACTACCCCGCAATATTTACAGCCAAGGCTGTTGCAAAGGCGAGATATCATGCTGTGGACCTCTGTACCAAGACTTCATCCAGCGAAATCAGGGGCTGGCTTGGGAAATTAGAAACCTCGTTATTGTTGGAGGTTGCCGAGCGTTCCCTCGAAAGCCTGCGTACGGACAATGGAGGAGAGTGAATAAATGTAGCAACTTTCAGTCTCGAATTACACTTGAATTTCATCAACCCTGTTGTTCTCTTCAATTCGAGTCGCAGGATTCGTTGCTCCAGAGGTGGCCACCTAACGGCACACTATATGTAGAATCTTCATCGAAATTCTAACGATCGCAAACGTCAGCAAGCCAAACTTTGGTTTCTCCACTCATTCAGCACCATTTTCGACAATTCCCATGGGATCTGGTGTCCTTGACTGGGTTTCTTCAAACCATTCCTCGTAGTAATCCTCGTTCGGTTCTCCTTGGAATTGGTATCGAATGAAGCTGCGAGTGACCATGCTTGGGAAATAAAACTTCAGGAAGAGGACCACCTCGAATACGTCGTCAGCTACGCAAACTCTCGCCGGAGTCAACAAGGGGTAATGCGAGATGAGCCAACTGGCAACTCGCAGCTCACTATGGTTTAATGCGCTCTCGAGCCCCAAGACTGTGCATCCTTCGGATCGGTAGGTATGCAACCACTTGACCACGTCCAAGCGTCCTCCCCCAGCTGCAAAGTCCATCGCGTCTGTAGTGCATCCAGCTCGCGTGTTCTCGCGAAGCCACTTAACCACGTCTAAGTGGCCGCCAAGTGCTGCCCCGTTCATCGCTGTAGTCGTACAACCTTCGGATCGATGGTCGTGTAGCCACTGTACGATTTCGAGGTGCCCATTTTGCGCTGCGCCATCCATCGCCGCGGTCGTGCAGCCCTCACACCGGTTAGTGTGCAGCCACTTTACAACATCGAGATGACCATTTGAAGCCGCAGCATCCATAGCATCCGTTGAGCTCCAGATCTCGCCCCACCAAAGCTGCAGTCCAATACGTTTGAAGTGCGAGACAGTACGCGTCTCCCTTCGAGATGCGTCTACCTGATCACCCGGCGAAGACTATGCTGGGGCGGAGCAAAACCCCGGTACCGAGCCCAAACCGTGTAGAAACTGAATCATCCCCAAGTGACCGTTTACCGCTGCTTCGTGCAGTAAACAATAGTCGGGAATGTGATCGGATTGCGGGAGGTGTTCCAGCAGCCACTTGACGGAGAAACGGTCGTCATTACTTACAGCAAGGAGCAAGGCATCGCGGTACTTGTCAACGGCGCCGAGCTCTTCGAGACACTGCATCATGGCGACATTGCCTCGTTCAGCAGCGTTTTGCAGCAAACGCGAGAGGTTATTCTCTTCTTTCAAACTTTTACACGCTTCTTGCCCGATGGGATGGCTGATCAACCATTTCACCATCTCAACGTTGCTGCGTGAGCACGCTCGCATGACTGCATCTTTCCAAATGCCTCTCCAGCGCTTTGAGTGCTGAGGAGGGGAGTATTCGGCACTTGCGACTCGCTGCATTAAATCCAAGCGCTCCGTGTCAACCAAATCGATTATTGCGGCGGCACCAACTTTCTCGTGTTGATTCAGATAACCGGTATCCAACATTCTCTCCACCATGCGAGGAATTCTTGTGCACAGAAGAGCATACTCTGGAGAGCTCAAAAGGTCTTTGCCATCGGGTAGCAACGATTCTGCAAACTTCACCAAATCCAGCCGTATAAGTTCTCGGATTGCACTCGATACCGCGCGTAGATGCTGCCGAAGCGGTTCGAAGTCCAATAACCAAAGAGCATCCTCGGGGAATCCTTCTTCGATTGCACACGTCAAAACTTTCGGCGTGTTCCAACGGACGACGTTGCGAGCATGCGTCGATAATTCTTCTTCACGGTCAGGTAATCGATTGCCAGCATCATGATCTCGCAGATACTTCAAGATACTCCAGTTTCCTCGACTAGCTGACGCTTCCACAGCCTCAACAGGCACTTCACACCCCGAGAAGTGAGTGAACAGCCAGTTCATCAGCTTCAGGTCTCCGCGTTTCGCGACAACAATCGTCGACATCATGAAGGCCGATCGGTTGTAGTGCGGGTCGGATCGAAGATAATTGTGGAGAGACCATCCGGCAGTGCGGTTCTCAACGGAGACACAGCTGGACTCCCAGATCCAGTCGAGCAACGCAGTGGAACCGAACTCGCAAGCGTTGGGAAGCGACAGGAAATGAGACGGCCCGAGGAAGCTGGAGATAATAGGTCCGAGATGTTGGAGGTCGGCGCTCGTCTCGTGATGTAATAGTGCAATTTGCACGACTCGGAGCTGAAAATGGCCCATGGTGGTGGACTGCTGTCGTGTGCTTGGATAATTGAGTTGTGGCGATGGGAAATGCCAAGCTGTTTTTAGCTTAGGCTGGATTCACTATTTGTACCCATGAAGGGTCCTGGATTTTAGGTTGGCCACTCGATTCTGGTGATTGCTGATCCTACCGCTGAATCAGCGGCGCTGACCTTGTGCGGTCTTCCTGACTTGTCTTATTCTATATGAAAATGATACTTAGAATAACCAAGTAGACAAGTAGCTAGGCAAAACTTTACTTCGATAGTACCATTGCGTAATTGCATCGCTGTCTCGGTGGTGCTAGAGCTGTGTCCACCAAGAGCCGAGGGGTTCTGCCTCTTCAGTAGGTTCGCCCAGATACTTGTCCAGCCAGTTTAGAACCAAGAAATCGCTGGTTTCGCCGTCTTCGCTCAACATATTGGCCCTGGTACCACGCGCGAACTCTGGAGTAAACATCGTTGGGTAGTTCACTTCCAGGAACAAGAGGGCATCAAATAAATTGTCGGGGAAAATCCACAGTCGGTTGCGTTGAGGGATCAGCTCCGGGTGCGTTTTCAGCAGCCACTGAGCGATGTTGAAGTTATCGAACGCAATCGCGTGCTCAACGGCTTGCATCGTGCAGCCCTCGGTCCGATTGGCGTGTAGCCACTTGAGCACGTCGAATCGATTCTTTGACGCGGCCGCATCCATCGCAAGCGTCGTGCAGCCAGCCGTTGTGTTTGCATGGAGGAACTTCACCACATCCAAGTGCCCGTTGCGTGGTGCATCGTCCATTTGCTTTTGTCGTGCAACCGTCAAAGTGGTTGGCCCGGATCCACTGCACCACTTCGAGGTGTCCGTTGGCTGCCGCTTCGTCAAAAACCTTCACGCACTGTAGCCCACCAGTGAATGGGCTCCTCTACCCGTCTCCGCTTCACGTCGTACTCGGATCCCTGGGGAATCAGCTTCCTGGTCGTGAATAAACTGCAGAATCGCCAAGTGGCCATTGCTCGCTGCAGCTTTAACAGCGTCGGTCGCCGAGTAGAGATATCCGTACAGTGGCGTATGCTCAATAAGCCACTTCATACACTCCAACCGGCCCTCGCCGGCCGCACGCACCATTGCAAAGGCGTTTTCGTCCGTGAATCCTTGTTTGAAGAGATATTCCACCACTTCGACGCTGCCACTACCCGCTGCATCTCGGAGCAAGTTGGTGAGCGTGACATCCTCTCCGTCCTTCAAGCGCTTGCAGATCTTGTGACCTAGCGGCTGCTTCGTCAGCCACTGCACCATCGGGAGGTCGCCACGCGAACACGCATCGATAATACTACACTCCCACAGCTCCGGCCAGTCGGAATTCCTCTTTCTGGTGTTGCGCGCCCCGCGATGCGCTTGGTGAGTTCCAGGTCTCCACTGCCAGCAGCCACTCGAAGCGCCATCGCCGCCATATCCTGGTTCTTCCGGATGAGCTCTTCATGTCCAGCCTCCAGTATCCACTTCAAGGCTGCAGGCGTCGTCTCCGAGTGCATGTACTGCATTATGTTGCGGTTCGGCGGCTTGACGGCCTCAGCGAGCGCAATCGCCCCGGCGTTCGCTGCGATTTCGACGATCTCCCACGACTCGCTCTCATTTGTATGGTGCGGCGTCTTGTCATGTAGCCAGCGAGCGACGCTGTAGAACCCAGCGCTGGTTGCCTCGCGGATGGCGTGGCCGCCCCACCTGACCGCATTGCCAGGACCGTTGCCACTCCAGCCCTTTGGCATCACCGGGACGCCGTCCACCCATTCGTCGTCCAGGACAGTCACCTCTTCCGCCTCGTGCTCTTTGTCACGTCCAGCGTCGCGGTCCAGCAGCAGCTTCAACACTGGGAAATGGCCCCCTTTCGCCGCTGCAGTGACGACCTCCGATGGAATTTCAAAGCCCGAAAAATGGTCCAACAACCAGTTAACTGTCTTGACGTCCCCCCGACCAGCGGCAACTTCCAGCGCCTTGCGGAACTGCCACTGGTGGTAGTTGGGCTCGGATCGGAGGTAGTTGCACAGCGTCCACGAGGACGAGCGGTCGTCCTCCGAAGTGCAGCTCGAGTCCCACACCCAGTCCAGCAACTCGGACGAACCGAAGGCGCAGGCACCACACAGCGACAGGTTCACGCCTGGGCCTAGGAAGCTGGAGATCGCCGGGCCAATGTGCTTCAAGGCCGTGACGCTGGGATGCCGCTGCAGTACGAGCGCCACGACTCGCAGCTGGAACGAAGACATTGCGCTCCTGTTGTAAGAAATACGACTGGCTCAGCATTTGTAGAGACCAAAACCCAAAATAGGTGGCGTACAGTTTTTGGGTATGTTTGTATATAATTTTGCCCATTTTGGACCTACTGTAAAAACTGTAATTATGCCCCCTCCCTTTAATAATGCCCCACCCCATAAAAAATGTTGTCGTTGGCTGGGGACTTGCACTAGTGCCCCACCCCCAAACCTTTTCTGAAAAATTGAGTTTGATTCTAGAGTTTTTTCCTAAATGTCCAAATATTTCACATCATAATATTGAAGTTTTGTATACCAATTACCAATATGAGCGATTGTTGTTAAATTTATTCTGTAAATAGACTTTTTTACCCTCTTTGTTGTTGGTCATCCGTAGTGCCCCACTCCCTTTAATAGTACCCCCTTGTAATAATGCCCCAGGTCGGGAGGGGGGCACTGCTGCAATACCCCACGGGGCATAATTACAGTTTTTACAGTACTTAATATGGGCCCTATTTCTGGAGCTATTTCTGGTCCCACTCAAAGAGTCAAGAGTTTGAGTGGACAGCTCAGATTCTAAAGTGATGCAGTTGCAGGTCGTGACATCCGCCCTGCAGCAGCACGCAAGTGTCGGTGCTCTTCCTCACGTTCGCGCATTGATCTCGAGCTTCCTCGGACCATCCTCCAATATTTCTCTACGTAATGCGTGTGAGTTCGGCTCCATCGAGTTGCTCGACTGGATCTGGGAGTCCAGTCCAACATCTGAAGCCGAGCGGACGCCTCGCTGGACGCTGACCAATTACCTGCGATCCGAGCCGTACTACTACAAGTACCAGTTCCACGAGGCAATCCAAGTTGCAGCTCGTCGTGGGGACCTGGAGATGGTCAAGTGGTCCTTTGAACACTTTTCAGGGTGCGAAGTCCCGTCCGCAGCAGTCGCTGAAGCTGCAGGGGGCGGCCACTTGCCTGTGCTGCAGTATTTACTGGCAAATGACGCTGGGAGGGACTGCAGTCGTGTGGAGGTGCAGGTGGTGCTAGACGAGGACAAGTGGACGGACAGCGTCCCCGTCATGCCCGAAGGCTGGAAGGGACCCGGTAATGTCGTTCGATGGGGAAGTCACGCCATTACAGCAGCCGTCTTTGGTCGTCACCCTGAAGTTGAGCGGTGGTTGGTCGACTCCACACCTCGCATAAATGACGAACGCGAGAGGAACCAGTTAGTTGAACTGGCGGTGAACATTGGCGCTTTCGAGATTGCCGAGCTCTATATGGCTCCGGACGCAAATTTGGTTGACTGTGTTGACATTCGGCTGCAGACAGCAGCCATCGAAACTTTGCTTGAACGCGGATACCTACTGCAGAGTAAAGAGGCCTCGGCCATTGCGATTTGGACCCTCGCACGCGATGGAAATTTGGGCTTGATGAAGCGAGTGGCAGGGCTACATCAGCGTTACCCCAGGAAAAAGGAGAGCGAATGGGTACGGTACTGGCAATGCGCTTTCGACAGCGCGATTAGTCGTGGAGATATCCCGATGCTGAAGTGGATGATGACGCACCCTACCGTGCGTAGAATCTGCAAGGGCTTGAAAGAGGACGAGTGGGAGAATTTCGACTGGTTACTCCACAAGGCAGCGGAAGGAGGGCATGTCGAGGCGCTGGCGTATTTCGTCGAGCAAGGGTGCTCCGATGGCCACGGGCAGGCGCTAACTAACGCGTCTCGTAAAGGCCATTTGGACTGTGTGAAGTGGCTCTTCGAGCGATTCTCTCCGTACCAGGAAACCGGTTCTGCGGTGGTTGAAGCAGCTAGTGCGGGGCATTTAGAGATTTTGCAGTTTCTCCACGACCACGAATTATCTGCTAGAGGGCGTGCTGAAGGGGAGGCTAGTCCCAAAAGAAGGCGGACCGAGCCAACGAGCGCCTTTTAGTCGAGGTCACTGGATGCGTTCGAGGCGGCAGCAAGCAACGGCGACGTGGAAGTTGTAAAGTGGCTACATGCCAACAGATTTGAGGGCTCTACAGCTAAAGCGATGGACTCGGCTGCGCGTAATGGCCACTTGGAAGTTGTCAAGTGGCTGCACGAGAACACAACCGCCGGCTGCACGACGCGGGCGATGGACGCAGCAGCTTCAAATGGCCACTTGGAAGTAGTCAAGTGGTTGCACGCAAACCGCGAGGAAGGGTGCACCTTAAAGGCTGTCGAACACGTGATACCAGGCGGACACTTGGGGGTTATGACCTATTTACGCAAGCATTTCCCTGATCTTGTACCCACACACAACCGACTGTGGGTCCACCCGTCCGGCAACCTGTTTGATGTGCTACTATTCTTACAAGCCCACTACCCCACACTATTCACGCCTGAGTTTGGGCGAGGCACGAGGAGTGAAATGGTGGACGAACACTACGAAGGTAGCGACTTCCTCGTTGAGGCCTGGCTAGAGGAGAAATATCCAGGAGAACCCACCGAAGAGCGGCAGGTTCATCTGTGGTCGACGCTGTAACTTGTTGCGCCGATAGACGACTTCGAGAGTTTGGTTATGAAAAACCAAAAGGCGAATAAAATCTTGATATTTTTCACAAACCACCATGAAATTCTACACCTGTCTGACTTTTATGTGTTTTGTCCCAAGTCACTGAAGTAGACAAAATGTTGCAGAACCATCTCGCAGACTGGATTGTTCAGCGCATGCTGCTTATCGTGAAGGGCGTGCGGTTCGCCTTACTGCTGCCCAAGCACCTGAACGTCTGGCTGTGTGGAAGAGCTGTCCGGGCTGCCATCCACCCACGGAGTCGAGGAGTCTCGCGGCATCTCGTCCTGTTTCGTCTATTCGTCGCTCTCGTCACGACCGTGGTGCTGGTGACGTTCGTGATCGTCCGAATTTCGATGAAGGGTCTGCTGTGCGCGGTGCGATGGCCTCCTATGGTGCAACGCATGCTCCCACCTCAAGCGGCTCACAAGAATTAAGCAAGAGCGGACATAATTGAAGTGTAATTGAAGAATGAAGCTGGTAGTATCGTGCCCTGTTCCATACTATCCCATCATTTTTGACATGCATAAACTCTACAGGGATCCAAACTCAACGTCGCACTTTGTCGTGATTGTTTTGGACTCGGCTGTTGGTTGATGGATATAACCAAGAGAGAAGAATAAAAAAAGTCGTACAAGCCAACGGGGAGTCAATGCTTGCCTCGGTTGAGATCGTTCTTCGACCATCTCCTGCGCTTCAGGACCTCGAAGCCAACTGCCGGTTAATCGCCGACTTCCTCGGACCGCCGTCGAATATGTCACTACGTGACGCCTGCGTGGGGGGATCAATCAAAATGTTGGAGTGGGTCTGGGATTCAAGTTGCACTTCAGTGGAAAGCCGCGTGCCTCGGTGGACTCTCACGAACTACTTGCGCTCGGACCCTTACTACTATTCCTATCAATTTTCAATCGCACTGACAGAAGCGGCCGGTCAAATGAACTTGGAGATAGTGAAGTGGCTTTTTCGGCATTTCTCGAGCTGCAAAGCACACGACTCTGTGGTCTACACAACAGCGAAGAACGGTCATCTCCACGTACTCCAGTTTCTGTGGGCATACGCCAACGAGGTCACGAATGGAGATACCCCGGATCCCAAGAAGCGGAAAATTGTCGAGGCCTGTGCTGAAAGTCCTGCTGGTAACCCCTTGAATTCTGATGATTGGAACTATCACTGTACAATGGTTGCAGCTGAACACGGCCATTTTGACGTCGTACGATGGCTGTACGAAGCTACACCGCTTAATCTGTATGACGCAACCTTCGATCAAGCGGTCAAGTATGCCCTCGTGCTGGCCATGATGAGCTCGTGCAGTTGTTGCTCCCTCCTGGAATGTGTGTTCTGGACTATGCTGAAGGATGCCCTCGTGTTGAGGTGATCGAGTGGATACTGTACTGTGGATATCTACGCCGGAATTACGTTTTAGCTAGGAATGCGATTCGAGATCTAGCGGACAGCGGGCGTGTGGATCTAATGCAGCAGATTTTGTTTTTTTGCAGCTACACGCACCGTTGCCAGATAAATATTTGCTGGCCTGGTCAAATAGCTGGCGGGATGCGTTAATTAAGGCGTGCAAATGTGGAACGCTGCCTACTGTCCGATGGCTAGTCATGCAACAGGCGATCCCACAATACTATCCTGTCGAGGGTATCCTAAATGCAGCTGCGGAATACGGTCACCACGCGGTGCTACAGTATCTCTGCAACCTGGAGCTCACGAAGGTATACAGCCAGCCTCTCAAAAGCGCGATCCGTAATGGGCACCAGAAATGCGTGGAGGTTCTGCTAACACAGTTATTATGTGATGACGGAAATGTTTGCAACTTGATCGACGATGCGGCAAGCCAGGGAAACTTGGCACTAGTTAAATTTCT
Organism: Phytophthora pistaciae; assembly: GCA_024679115.1. Taxonomy (NCBI): domain Eukaryota; phylum Oomycota; class Peronosporomycetes; order Peronosporales; family Peronosporaceae; genus Phytophthora; species Phytophthora pistaciae. The sequence continues at coordinate 5,061 of JAIKVE010000140.1, read as the reverse complement.
GCTTGCTTTTGACCCTCAGAAGGTTGTGAAGGCATTAAATCAAGTCATTGTGACTCCACGCGAAGCATGGAGGTCTCAAGCAGATGGCTTACTAAACGCTGCTGCAAGGAGCGGGAACTTGGAGTTGGTGAAGTGGGTACAAGTCAATTTCCCTGGAGAAAGCGCGTTGGATGCGATTAAATATGCTGCTGTGTGTGGTCACCTTGAAGTGGCTCAATGGCTACAAGGTGATCGACCTGGGATGTTCACGGGGTGGCTCACAGGGACAATAATGCACAACGCAGCCAAATATGGTAACCTACCGATGCTAAAGTGGATGCATTCTAATGGATTCACGGGGCGTCTGGACGATGCAGTCGATGAGGCAGCGAAGCGAGGTATCTTGGACGTGGTGAAGTGGTTCTACGCCAATCGAGCAGAGAGGTGTACTGCAGAAACAGTTACGCAAGTAACTTGCAACGGACCTCTTCGAGTTGCCGACTGGCTCCACACTAACTCTCCGGAGCTCGTTCATGCAGATATAGGCGAATTCAGGGATTCGTTGGACTGTAGCAACTTTGAGATGCTGCTCTTTATGGACGCCCGTTGTCCACAGTGCTTTGCTCCCGGGTTTGACGGGGATCTCAATTCTCCTTTGTTGTTCTGTCTCACGGAAGACCAGCGCAACTGGCTGGAAGCACGAAGCACGGTGTAATGATCCATCTCGGCGCGTGTGCATGAGTAAATTCGTTTTATTGTTTTATGATACCTAGCTTTTTTTACTCATCGACTTTACTATTTACGGTAATACCCACAAATAACAAGGGATGATTCCACAAATTTATTGCTGTGCTCTGATTGGTCAGGACAAATCCCCAACAACCATTTTGCCACAACCAACGTTGCCTGCCACCTTCCAGCAGGAGGACAAAATGCAGCTCCGCGTCGTGACGTGGGTGTTGAGCCACCACCCCGCTCTGCACTCCGCGCTGCCTCACCTGGCGCCCCTCGTCTCGGACTTCCTGGGCCCAAACCCGAACCTGTCGCTGACTGAGGCCTGCAAGCTTGGGTCCACCCAATTGCTCGACTGGCTCTGGGAGCGCAGCTGCGTCAGCGCCGACGCCAGACCGGAAGGATGGTCCCTCTGCAACTTCCTGCGCTCGGAGAAATACTATTACCGTTATCAGTTCTACGAGGCCATTCAAGTTGCAGCCGGCCAGGGTGACGTGAGCATGGTGACGTGGCTCTTGGACCACTTCTCCGGCTGCGAGGTGCCGTCCGAGGCCGTCTCCGAGGCCGCCTTCAAGGGCCACTTGCCAGTGCTGCAGCTGCTGCTGGAGAGGGACGCGGGCCGTGAGCGCCCCCACAAGTCGGAGAGAGTGGAGCTCGAGAGCAAAGACTGGGTGGACAGCGTGCCCGTGATGCCCGCCAACTGGAGCGGCCCGGGCAACGCGGTCCGCTGGGGAGGCAACTCGCTCCACCACGCGGTCGCGGCCAGCAGGATCGAAGTGGCCCGGTGGCTGTATGACAACACGCCGCATCAGTCGAGCCAGGACGACATCAATCGGATCGTGGAACGCGCTGTGGCTAATGGTAACGTCGACTTCGCAGAGTTTATCATGCCCCAAGGACGGAAGATAGCCGACTACGTCATGCAGTTTATGGGCCGCGAAGCGCCTGAGCTCATGCTGGAGCGGGGGTATCTGAAGGAGAACAAGAACGCTGCTGTCGGTGCGATCTTGATCGCGGCCCATTCCGGGAACCTCGACCTCATGCGCTCGCATCGCCGCGCAACACCCGAAGCCGCCTCGAGGGAAGAACAGTCAGTGGCTTCAGTTCTGAGAGCTCGCTATGGCCAAAGCGTGCGAAGGAGGCGACGTTGCCATGATCAAGTGGGTCATGGAGCACCCAACAGGACGACTGCTGTGCAAGCAGATGAAAGAGGACAACATCATGAACCGGTACGATGAACTGCTGCAGAAGGCAGCGGAGGGGGGTCACGTCGAGGCAATGGCGTACCTCGTCGAGCAGGGATGTACCGACGAGTATGCGCATGCGATGGTGAACGCGGCTCGTAAGGCCACTTGAACTGCATCGAGTGGCTACTTGAACACACGTACCAGTACCACCCGCAGGGCTCGGCTGACCGTGTGGTGGTTGAAGCTGCAAAGCTCGGGTATCTCGACATCCTGAAATGCTGCTCACGGTGGTCACTTGGGGGTTGTGAAATGGCTACACGCGAACCGAAGCGATGGCTGCACGATGAGAGCGGTTGAAAATGCGATCGGGTATGGAAACCTGCGCGTTGCGAGCTGGTTGTGCTGGTACTACCCCGAGTTTGTGCCGTCGCGCACTCGCCTCTGGATGTACCCGGAGAACCTGTTTGACACGCTGCTATTTATCCAAGTGAACTACCCGGATCTGTTTACTCTGGAATTTGGACGTGGCACGAAGGCTGATCTATCTGACGAGATTGCAAGGGGAAGTGAAGCTCTGGTCAAAAAGTGGCTAGCCGAAAAGTACCCCGGGCGACCCGCCAAAGAGAGAGAAGTGTTCTTCTGGATGATGTAACTTGCTGTAATGAAGAAGAATACATTTGCACCTGATTCAAGACCGCTGAGTTATCGAAGACACGCTCAACTGACGGTCAGTTCGAACACATTTTAGCGACCATGTTTCACAACATTCCCACGAAGCGCTGATTTATTGAATGACTAATGGGCTGAAGGCGCTGGTATTTCTGCTACACATCCTCAAGCAAGAGTGGCTAGTAAATCCCGCAGCCAGTTCCTGGTCTCTTCGAATGTCGTCTTGACAGAGGCGCCAGCGGAATCATCCCTTGCTCTTGCAACATTATCGGGTGTGAAAGCGGCCGGATAGTGGTGGTGCAAGAACAGTAGTAGGTCGAAGTCATTGCCTAAACACAAAGGTAGGAAATCCGCCTGAACTGGAGCATGGTCGGGGTATTGCTGCTGGCGAAGATACGCCACTTTAAAGTGGCATTTGCTCACCGCCTTGCCAAAAGCTTCACGAGAGCAGCGCTTGGATTGGTTCTCGTACAGCCACTTGACAACTTCAGCGTGCCCATTGGTTGCAGCCGAATCCAGCGCGGCTTCCGTGCACTCAGCTGATGTGTGTTCGTGGAGCCACTTGACAACTTCCAAGCGGCCCGAGCGCGCGGCGGCCTCAATCGCCTCATCGCTACACTCGAATCCGCGTGCAAATAGCCATTCAACCGATTGCAGGTGACCTGCTGAAGCGGCCGAAGCAACTATTTGGTCACACTTGAAGTGGAAAGTGCAGCCAGGAGAGTCACGTGCAACCAAATCCAGCAAGTACTGCAAAATCTCCACCTTGTTGTGGCCGGCAGCTACACAGAATAGTGTGGTGATCAGCGAATTGGAGATGGGTGAAGTGTGCTCAGCATCCATTTCACTAGCTCGAGTTTGCCTTGATAGACCATGGTGCACGTGGCCTCACCGGTCGGGTCGGATACGCATTGAGAAACCAGATACTCCAGTACCTCCACGGAGTCCTGTTCTGCCGCTGCTTTGAGAAGAAACTTGGATCCTATATCCGGCTGCCTAAAGTCCGTCGCTTCGAGCCATGTCAAGTGTTCCATCAAAAAGCGGATAACTGGGAGGTGGCCATTCTGGCACGCAGCCATCAGGGCACTCAGCCATCCGTAGTTCCACCCACCACCACTAGCTGCGATACAAGGCTCGCATACTTGAACTACACGCTGCAGGAGCTCTAGGTGGCCGGTGCGGGCCAAGGGCGGAAGTGCACGGCGTCCAGCCTGCTCAGACGATTGGAAATACCCGTTCTCCAGCAACACTTCAATGTATTCGGGCACTGGGCTGTCGAGACTGTAATGGATCAACCACTCGTTCAAGTTTCTTTGAGTCCGAGCCATCACCTTCGCAGCCAGTTCGAAAAGGCCCTCACTCACAGCTGCACATATAATCTCATTAGCTTCTACACCACCGTCGCGATCGATTCCAAGTTCGTGATCTGGTCGTTCAAACAGCCACATGGCGGCTTCGACGTGTTTGTTCTCAGCGGCGTACAACATTGAGTGGCCTCCCCACGTGACGGCGTTGGCGGACCATTCCAACCATCAGGCAGACGTGGCACCCTCTCCATTGCTGGTTGTCCATTGAGGTTCATCGCTTGCCTCAAGAAGAATGGGTACTCGGCACCAGCGTCATGTTCCACCAAGTAGTTCAATACATGCTCGTGCCCATTTTTCGCTGCGGCCTCAACCACGTTCACAGGCGCCATACAACCCGAAAAATGAGTGAAAAGCCACTCAACCGCAGCTAAATCTCCTCGTCCAGCTGCGACCTCCAAAGCCTCAGCAAACTGCCAGCAGTAGTAGTACGGATCCGATCGCAGGTAGTTGGTGAGAGACCATCGAGGTGATCTATCCGTGGCGGAGGTGCAGCTGCTGATCCATATCCAGTCGAAGAGCTTGGTAGAGCCTAGTTCACACGCTCGCTTGAGAGACAGAGTTGGGGCTGGACCGAGGGAACTTGATATAGCGGGAGCGAGATGATGGAGAGCTTCCAGAGGGGGGAACCTTCCTAGGACCGACGTCACGACCTGGAGTTCTTGTGACGCCATGGAGACTTGTGGTGTCTGGTGCTGGAAGATCGTAAAGTGACTCTTGCGCACAAGTCCGTTTTCTTTGGGACTGTTACTTGGAACGTGAAGAGAAGGAAACTGACAACGCAAGTGAATCGTGCTTGTTACTTCTTCCACGAACCAGTATCAAAACCATACTTCAGAAAATATCCAGCAAACCCCAACGAGCGAGCCCCAAAACTTCAGCGCGAAACACGTGACTCAAAGCTCGCCGACATCGCGACCCATGGGTAGTCAAGTCCAGCTCCAGCCCAATAGTCGACATGGAACCTGAGCTACTTGTTAGTCAGCCAACCCATGAAAAGGTCATCGTTTCGGTCCTCGTAGACACCGATCGTCATGTGGCGGAGCGCCTTCGGGAAGTGCTGGCGAAGGAAAAGCGCCATCTCGAACTCGTTCGGCGGTTCGAGCAGCAGCTGCTTCGTCTTGGGCGAG
>JAIKVE010000139.1:0-29176 GCA_024679115.1 Phytophthora pistaciae | reverse complement strand
CGAAGGCGCCCAGCGGCTATGGAACGCGCTAGGGGCGCGATAAAAGGGGCGCGTCCGGGTGGGAGCATTTATGTCGGTTTGGCCTGGTATCTTGCCCGAGTGGTCTAAGGGGGCGGACTTAAGATCCGCTAGACGTTACAGTCTGCGTGGGTTCAAACCCCACAGATACCAACGCGCACTCTATCTCTCTGTTGCAGAGGGTGGGGACTGTCAGCCACCATTTCCACTGCTTGCGCCGGCCTGGTGGGGGGCCCTGTTGCTGCTGGATTTTGTGGTCGGTAATTTATTTTTCAATCGCGTGCTGGGTGCCGCCATGGCGGTAATTTATGATCCTGGGTCCCGTGTGCGCCGGGCAGTAGCTTCAAATGTTACGGATACGCCCGGGCGGCTCGTGTAGAAGGCTTGCAACCGTGGCGGCTTCCACCCAGTTTGGTGCTGAGGTGTGCGCGATATCTTGGAGGGCTTGAAGGCGCGAAAGCGCGCTCGCTCGCAGAGCACACGCCTCATTTTGAATCTCGCCTCGTCGTGCCAGAGTCCTCGCCTGCTACAAACGCGTACGTGCACGTGTATGAGTTGCTGGGTTGTGCATACCAGCTAAAAGGTTGTTGATTTACTGTCTAGGCAACCATGCACCCGTCTCCCCCGAGCAAACGCCGCCACGCGACAAGCTGTGCTCACGAGACTTCGAGTGATCTCGTCTCCAAGCGCCGCAAGCTCAGCGCCAAGGCGTTCAACCCCGCTGCGGTCGAGTCAAACCGCTGCGAAGCGCCACCTGGAGAGTCACACAGCGTGATCGCTGCTGATGTACCAGGCAACGCACTTCCTTCGGTCATCGTTGCTGTCACGCCCACGAGCCGGATATCAAGAAGACCACGGTGCTGACGGTCATCAAGACCGTGACGACCCGAGTGGCGCGAGCGTCACCACGCGCGACGTCCTCCGCTGAGGAGAAACTGCCCAGAGAGATCTGCGAGCACTCGGTCTCCTTGCCCTCCGGCGCAGGAGCCCCCGCTGCTTCTGAGCACCGACAGACGGCGTCACCAAGGAGGCGATCCGGTCGGGTTGTGCTGCCCGATGGAGTCAATGCGTCCGTGACGATGCAGGTGTCTCCACTTGCAGAGTTTCGGCTCTCCCATCCTGTCTCGTCGAGCGAAAGCCTCCCTAGTCCACGTTCCAGCCAGACCGCGGTCACAAAACCATCGCTTCCGGGCACACCTGCGCAATCATCCCCGACTCCAGATGCTGCCTACTCACCCAACCCAGAACCGTGACTCCCCCGTGGTTACCCCAAAGCCCCTTCCGAACCCGCCTGCAAAACCGTGCAGAGGTTCTTCCTACGTGGTACACCGAGACGGTCGCCTCCGACAGCGACGAATCCGAGACGGTGTCGCTCATCGGCTCTCCACTTCCCGCTGCACGCCCATCGATCGCCTCCTCGCACATGAGCCCCCCCCCCCCCCCCGGCTTTACTGTTGTCGAAGGAGGCTCAGGGAACCCACCTCGCGACGAGTGGCAGCTCGTGTCGTGGCCGGATGTTGTGCAGTTCACGTCAGCGCAGCTGAATCCACGCCGCTGGAAGTTCCCAGGCGTCAGCGTGGGGGTGAGAGGGGGGCTTGGGTGTGGATGCGAGGAGCGGTGCAAGGCAAGCACCTGCCTCAATGCTCGAAGAAGCAGATTCTGCACGGAGTATAACTGCACCTTCGCCGCCGAGCGCGGCAATGGGCTTCATGAAAGCCGCGCACTCGCAATTGGTTGCAACCTGCGCACTGGAATGCGCGGTTTGGTGGCGCAAGCTGCGAGTCCTGCTGGAGAAGTTATCGGGCAGTATTTTGGCCACATTGACTTGTTCGGGCCGCCCTGCAAGAACGGCCCAGTCAACGTCGGCTACAGAACGCACATACGTACCCGCACTACGGGCAACAAGTTCATAGCCATCGACGCCTTGAGAGTGGGCGGCAACCTCCGCTTCATGAACCACGCCTGCAATCCAAGCGCCCGGTTCCACGAGGTTCAAACGGTCCAACGTCTGACGGTGGTCGCCGTCAGCATTCGCGATAGCTACCCGGGCGAGGGTGTGACGGTGTACTATGGCAACAAGTTATGGTTTGTCTGTCGGTGCGGGTGGTCGGGGTGCCAGCATCGCCACCTGCAGCAGTTGCACCAGGACTCGGGACTCTGCTTGAATCCACCGCCCGTGAGCAACTTTAACCCCCCCCCCCGCTCTTAACCGTTGTATATGGCAACATGCGAGCTCCTGCCCCGTTTGGACCACATGTTGTGTATACAACATGTTAAAAACGCTGAAATACACAGGGCTAGGCTTTAACCCCCCCACTCACGGGGTTTTCCGGGTCCTGACTTTGATCCATATACACCATGTTAAAGCTGTATACAACATGTAAAAAATATGCGTACTTGATCTAAATATTGTCTTCCATAAGTACGACACATGTCTATAATCTGCGGGAAACTGGTAGACACAGACAGACGAACATGTTGTCTAAGACGCCCTGGTATGGGTAGCTACAAATTAACAGGGTGTATATACTACAGCTTTGAGTGTCCTTTTTATTGGGGTTGAACAAAAGTCAAACAAAAGCGCAGGTTTATGCAAGAATAATCCTATGATTACATCCCAAATGCCACACTATGCATGCCTCGAAAACAAAAAACCGTTGTACCTAGCTAGCAACCAATTGCCACCCTCTCTACAAATGCTACATGTATTGGCTAACGCCGTGTCTGTATAGTTATAGCGGACGCCCTGCTCGATTTTCTCCTACTTGGCTACTTTCTCAGGCTACTGTTCTCTTGGTGGGGCTCCAATTAGCTTGTGTAGGTCCATTCAACGTCTTACAGAGTAATATGTAGTGTATATAGTGTTATTTTGTGTTTGTGTACCTCTTCTTTTGAATACCCTGGTATATCGGGTGCAATAAGTCAAGCCATTAGAGTCAGTAGCTACATTCAAAGCGTATTCCCTGTCTGATCCGATCGGAGTACCCACGTGCGAAGTAGATGGGCACTGTCTCATACACATGATGGGTAGAGCTGTTTTTGTGAGCAATCAAATGTTAAGTCTAATCCAACTTTCTTTGCAATTCCCACTCATTCTTTGCACATGTATTCATCTATATCTGTGCATTTCACGTAGATAAAGACGTGCTGTTCTTTTTCATAACATGTACTTCTCTGTCCCACCAATTTCTAGGTATTTCATAAAATGGGGCATAGCTTCGCGTCAACTTCATATTTTTGAGCAAGTAAGGTCTTGATACAAAGCTTACAGCAATGCGCATAGGCTTGATTTTTGCTGTTCACGCTCTGCAAGAATTGAGGCGATCACAGCACGTTTACTGCTACCGGATTTAGTCCGAACAAGGTTTTTTTTCGTAATTCCACCAAAAATTAGCGATAATTCGCCAGAATTTCAGGTTAACTAGATCTTGCCAATCTTACCTTTGCGAACCAATGAAAGCGTGTGAAAAGCTCGCGTGACCGAGATATTTCGCCTTAAAAGTCGTGAGGTTTTTCTGACCATGGGTGATATGATTAGCCAAAAATAAAATTGGCCTAACCATCGTCAGATGGTCAATCACATTCAGTATGTGGTACACAAAAAACCTAACTACCTATAAATTGGTGGGACAGAGAAGTAGTCATATACAACCTGTGAGTGCGGGGGAGGGGGTAATTTTGCACAGAAGACGCAAAAATGTCAAGAAAAATGTACATGTACTTTCGTAATCAAATTCATTGAAGATTGCTAATGTCCGATCAGATTGTTAATAGTTAAGCAGTGGCACGCTAAGACAGCCAAACCGCGGTGCTTACTGCGCATACAAATATATACCAAAGGGACTGATAAAGATGAAGAACATGAGTCACGCCCAGAACAAACCAAACCAAACCAAACCAAACCTCGGCCAGTTCAAACCAAACCAAAATTACCGGCAAACCAGGTTTGAATCCGTTTCAGGTTTGAAAGCGTTTCATTTCGTAACTCCAAACCAAGCTAGCAGTTTTTACGAACCACCTCGCAGGTTTGAACCCAAGGCTACTCGCTCTCTGGTGACAGGGGACACTGCGGCTTTTACGGAGCAGGTTCCTCGTGCTCACTCACTAGGAATGTTTCAACCCTCAGCAGCGATCGTTGTGCATGAAGAGGGAGGATAAGTCAACCCGTTGCAGGAGGCGGTCGTAGCTGTTCATGGCCCAGAGGACTTCGAGGATCAAGCGCTGCTCAGTGTACAACGCCGTCAGCTTTTTGTCCAAGAACAAGTCACGCTCAGCAATGTAGTGGTCGTCGCGGAGCTCGGTAGAGCTCTACAAGACTCGCAAGCTCGGAATGATGAAAAACTAATTGAGATCGCTCAATATACGCACGATCATGTTGTTAGCACCGCTGCGGACACGGAAAATCGTTTGGGTTGCCGCGTTCGTGACTATCTTGACGACATTGGTGCCCATTATGAAGCCTCTGTGAAGGAACAAATGGAACGCCAAGCACTGGACGTTGATAAGCGTTTCCGCTGCATCGTACAAGACGTTCACGAGCGTGTCCACGCCTCGGCTGCTGATGCGGTTGGCTCTCTAGCTAATGGCCTGGAGGACAAGATCAATAGCGCGCTATCTAGCATGGAGACGACAATCAACTCGCACACCACTACGCATGCAGTTGCATGTGATGAGCGACTTCAAGCAGCACTGAAACAAGTTCAAGATGAATTTGAAGCTGCCGCAGATCTTCAGTCAGACTGGATCGAAAAGCGACTCAACGCTAAGCTTGACGCAGCAAAAGCAGCAGCTGAATCTGAACGAGAAATCAACTTGCGAGCTTGTGAGATTCTTTTTGAAGAAAAATCTAAGCAAATCGACGAGCAAAATGCTCAATTGGCGCGATCCCACGCTGGTACGATTGAGCAGAGGCTTCAGCAAAAGTTGGATGACGCTGTGCAATCATTCCAACGTAAGGCACAGCAGCATATTGATACCCGCTTCGGGGAGACTATGGCCCAGTTGGAACACGCCCAACAAGCCACTCAAGGTCGACTTGCTGCGACGATTATCTCCAATGCTTCGTCGTTAGAAGAAAAACTGTGGCGTGAACTCCGGGAATCACAGACAATTGCTGTGGAGAAAATTGATCGACTTGGGCAAGAACTTTGGGAGCTCAAACAAGCTGCTGCAAAAAATAAAACCTGCTTAAGTGAGAGTATTTCACAACTGGAGGCTGCAGCAAAGTTTCAGAGAGATGGAAATACGCGTCGAGATGCTGCTGCCATTTCGCAAGCATCTTCCTGTACCTCAAATGCCCGTTGTCGTCAGCATAATGGAGGCGGCAATTCAGCAAAACAGAGTTAACGACTTCCGCTGTTGCGCTACCAACGGGCATGCTGATACAGAATCGAGTGCTCGCTGCGCCTTCAAGGGAACTACAAGCATCTGAAGAAAACCAAGCCGATGCGTTGACAGAATCTATCCCCGGCGAAAGTACTGCAGTTTTTGCAGCTCTTATGCAGCTCAACAGCGGTATAGCCCAACTGCTAGGAAAAGCCGAACCTGCGCGTCCGGTCAAGAAGCCAGACATCTCGACGACCACGTCACTTCATGGCAAAAAAGCATTTGGCCGTCGTCACCGCCAAAGCATGAGTGCGTCAAAAGAACATGGCTGCAACACAAAGCAAGACAAGGAAACAGGAGCCCGACTCGTAGCTCTGGCTCAAGCACGGGCTGCAGCAACAAAGCAAGTTGAACAACGCGCGTTGCAGCGAGAACGGGAGTTGCGACGTACGGCTATGCGCTCTGGGCATCGAACCAGCAAGTGATCCATGAAGCAGGTTGCTTTTTGCTATCCAGATTACTTCAACACGATATAATTTGAACACGCTCTGCGGCGTCCTGCTTCCACACACAGATAAATCTCGAGTATTGCGTTAATGTGTTGATCTAAACTGTTGATTGTCTACTGATGCTCTGACCGTCAACTCAGGGGTGGACTTCAACAGTTTAAAGTCATGCAATGTATTGGGGTGGTTGTTATGCTACCTGCTTAATCACTATCGAATACGCACGACGCCATCTCACTCTCCCATTCCGCGGAGAATGGTGCATCAATGGCTTGGGTGCTGAGAGCCACCAGGACATTCGCTGGGATCGCTTCCTTCACCTCGGCGTCTGACAGTTTCTTGCAAGTGGCAACATCGACGAACCTGCGGTTCCTGTTGAGAAACGAGCACATGTCGATGTTGTGCTTCGCGATGCTTGTTCGATGACTTGTAACCAGCATTCCTGTGATCCCAAAATCTCGTTCAATCTGTGCGGAGGAAGACGGGATCGCGAATAAGACCCGCGCGGCAATAGGCAAGATACGATAGGTGTTCTCAACGTGCTGCCGCTTCCAGTACGCGAGAACTGACTCGGGTTTCGAATCCAAGATCTGAAGCCTGCTTGGATCAGTTAGCCATCGGTCAAGTTCTTCATCGACTCGAGCTTCATGAAAGTCGCGCTGCACGACTGTCACCACCTCTTCCTCAGTAAATGCAAGGAGCTGTTCCGAAAAAACAGTTTGCTGCTGCAGACTTGGTAGCTCCAGTATCGACGCAAACGGGTGCTGGGAGTGAGGCATGGCCTGAGCAACAGCAGAACCAGCTTTCGAAATGTTAATCATCAGGGCTCGGAGACGATTCATCACAGCTTCCTTCACAGATGTAACATTGCGCGCCACGCTTTGCTCGTCGAGGCGGAGATGCGGGTGCTTCGGGTCAATAACCAGTTGCTCGTTGCACAGCTTGACGATCGTCGCTAGATTTTTGTCTTGATTCTTGGATGAAGGATGCAACAGCATCTGCATCTCGGGTATGTACGCCGTCTGACGGAATCGCGCTTGATCCGTGTACCGCACGAAAAAGTTCTTGAGGAACGCCGTTACGAGCAATGCACGAGCAGTCTTCGTGAGATCAACCAGATGACGCACTTGATAGTACAGTGGAGGCTCGGTAGGCAATCGAACTCTGTCCCGGATGGGCTGCGTTTCGTCCAAGACAGTCTGGCGAAGTCGATAAAGAGACAATAGCACATCGACTTGGTTTGCATCTTCCTTTTGGCTTTTGGTGTTGAGAGAGGCGATTGGATTGAGCAGTCCATAGAGTTGAAGAAGGGCTTCCTTGTCGTCTGCAATCGGTAAACCCTCGGGTATATCGTCTCGTTCACGAATGGCTTTCTCGATACGCTCCTGAAACCAGTCTTCCAGTTGATCCCATTTTGCTAGAAGACGCTTGATAACCTTCTCCAACCCCATAAATCGATACTCTTTGTGCTCAATCAGCTGGGGTTGAACCACCATCGTTCGCCATTTCACAAAGCTCAGCAAAGAGGCTCCCCATAGTGGCATTGGACCGGATAGCAAACGTGGTGCGCTTGATGCGAGCCAGTAGATCGGTCCCCTCGGGGTTCTTGGACTTTGCGCGCTGCGAAACAATGCCGAATGCCATTTTCGTTGCTGCATTTGTAAGATGCGGCATGCACCATTCCCATTGAAGACCAAGACCCGTCTTCATCATCCACTTGACGTCCGGACCAGCGTCGCTTGTTGACGCGTATATGTCCTTGTTTGCTAATCCGAAGTCTTTCAGCAGCTCGAGGACCCACCGCTTGAAAGGTTCACGATTCCCCCCACTTCTCTCGCCATACGTGGGTTCATAATGACGAGTACCCAGTAGGATTGACTGGAACTTCCACTCGTGGTCGATAAAGTAGAGACGAAGCCCAAGATATTTGGTCGACTACTGCGTCTTCGAAGCCTGAAAATCACACACCACCGTGTACACGGGTACACCGACAAGTCTGGATCGATCAATGTATGCACAAGCCGCGCTCCTGGCACTTGAATACAGCTCGGTGGTTGCACGAACCACCGTGTTACGGTTAAGCGTGACCCGATATTCTTCGCAGAGAGTCAAATCAGCAAGCAGTTCTGATTCTTCATATTCACCGATTCGAAAGGGGAGGTTGTTGTTCACCACTCGCATGGTTTCCAGAAGTAAAACCATCCATCTACTGTCATCTCCACTTGATATCGCACTTCGGATGCGCTCAAGCTGCTCGGCACGGTCCCGCTTTCTCTTGTTCTCTGCTGTCACTTTAGCCGCAGACAGCAAATGCTCCTCACTAAGATGCTTCGTGGCCTTCAACGTATTGCCAAAGAGCTGGATAAACTTGCTCTGGCGGCGACATTCATGGCTGCCTTGGCAAATCCAACCGACGTACACTTTATCATCCAGCACCGCCCTAACACGAACACCCCAATCCAGTATAATGGAGCGCTCTCCTCGCCGTTTTGCTACGACGGTGAAGCCACCGGGAGGTACGTAGTCTCGAATAGCTTGGGTCACATGGAGTGGGACAGGAATCGTTGCACCCGAACTCGTTGTCGACATCGCGACAGTAGCTACAGCAGCCTCAGGTAGACCCTCTAGCCCGTTGTGCGAGACCGGCGTTGGAGTGGTAGTTGCTACCGGGGCACAAAATTGACAGTTCTGCCCGACCGGCCGAACTGGAGCGGGATTGCTATCACTTCGAACTCTGTCGTAGTCAACCCCGAAAGGCGGCCGTCGCTATTACAGCGTCGAAGTCGCGTTAAATCCGGAATGGTTGTTGTAGTTGCCGTGCAAAAAGTACTGCAAAACACCTGGCGAGGACTTCAGAGCCAGCCCAATCGCTGGATATTCAATCGGCCAAGCTGATAAGTCTCGGCTTCGCTGGACTGGTTGACGCTTGGAAGCAGGGTGCTGTCCACGTTGGGGCTAGGAAGAGGCTGGTACTGGGTGGCTTGATGCAGGCGGCGCACGCACGGTCTGGTGAGGCTAGTTTAGAACTTTGAGAGTCTAGGACCTTGGAACGACTCGACCGGTGCGAGCTAAAGCTAGCCGTTGCTTGGTAAAACACCGAAGGAAGTGGTCTGCTGGAGGGTGGCGGGGGAGACTTGAGGAGGAAATTGAACAGGTAGTTGAACAGGTAGTTGAACAAGAACTAGAGCAGGAACTTCAGGAACTGGAGCAGGAACTGGGGCAGAAACAGGAGCAGGAACCTCAGCAAGAACTTCAGCAGGAACTTCAGCAGGAACTTCAGCACAAACGTCAGCAGGAACTGGAGCAGGAACTGGAGCAGGAACAGGAGCAGGAACTGGAGCAGGAACTTGAGGAGGAACTTGAGGAGGAACTAAAGCAGGAACAGGAACTGGAGCAGGAACTGGAGCAGGAACTGGCGCAGGAGGTTGAGGAAGAACTTGAGCAGGAACTTGAGCAGGAACTTGAGCAGGAACTTCAGCAGGTAAAGCTATTCAACGCTTGCTCTTGATAGCTTGAATGCAAAAGGTAGGCGTGTGACGGCTTCAGCTGGCTAAAGGCTTTGGGGACTTGGCAGTGGTCGCACAGTGATGTGTACGATGCGGCAAATCAAAGAATGAGGAGGAGCTCGAACGAACAAACACATGCAGCCATCTTCAAAGGGCGGTCTTTGAGAAAATGGTATCTTTTGAAAGGGTGCGGCGCTAAGGAAAGGCTGCGATCTTACCCACGCATCCAAGAAAGGCATGGCACTCGTTTCAAAATACCGAGTAACTCCGAACCTGTAATGGCGTGTAACTCTGAACATTCCGCTGTGGTTTGAAAGCTGGAAACTTCTGACCACAAACCCATGCGAGCGGTAATTTTGGTTCGCAATTGCGGGTAATTTACGAGCAAACCAATTCCTTGCACGTTTCATGGTTTGGTTTGTTCAAGGCGTGGCATGAGTGTCAATGGATGGCAAAATCTAATTCCGGTGCAACGTGATAGCTCAAACTACATTGCACTTCCAAGTTAGGGCAATGAAAAAAGTAGGACATGATAATAAAAAGTGTTGCGTAGCAAACGTTTGCATAATATAATTGTATCTTACATCATTACTTTTTGTTAGCAATCAATGATGACCCTGACATAGTTGGGCGAATATGTTTGCCCTTTGTCCGGTCCTAATAAAAAGGACAAAATCTTACCCAGTATATACGTCATGTAGCGAGTAAATGGGTAGGCGACGGTGTATCTAACTACATGCCGGGACAAAGCAGTGTGTAAGGTGTGCAAGAGATTACTGCTGATCCGGTCGGCTTCCCGCAGTTCATAGAAATACATCGTACTGAAGACTATACGAAAACAAAGGTTAGCCCGTCCTTAACATGGTGTATTTAACAACATGTTAAGGACAGGCAAGGGGCCAAAAAGCCCGTAGAGGGGGGGGGGGGGGGGGGGTTAAGGCAGCTTTGCATTGAAAACTGCGTACATGTTGTGTAACGAAATCTTTTGAAATTCGAAGCTTTCTGTTTGGCATACTGAACATCATACATACGACAGGATTCGATGGGTTCATTCGCTCCCTCGACGGCTTCGACACAAGCAACGGCGGAGAACATGGCGGTACGTCCCGTACAGCTCGTTGTTTCTCATCGATGCGTTCCTCTTGGTGTCTAACCTGCGTCTTATCTTACGTGTCTACTTACAGCGAGGGCAGCAGCAAGGATACCAAAACTACAGTGCTCGGGAGGAGCTGCTTCTCTGTGACTTAGCTGCTTAAATTCTTCCAACCGGAAGAAATATGTGGATGGCACTGGCGATCGAGTTCAATGGGTCCAAGGACCCAAGCTGGCGGGAACGCGACTTTGACTTGCTGCGGAGGAAGTTTCGCAAGCTCTACGGGAAGCCCAAACCTACGGGCAATTAAGGTGACCGCCATACGCTCAAACAGCGAGCTATCCTCATGGCTCACGAGACTCAGTTCGAGATAGCTTAGCACGGCACATGTAGGAAGTGTAGGAGGACACGTGTTAACTACATGTTGGATAGAACAAGTTGACGAGTTTAGCGCAGAGTGCTATATCGCCTGCCGTCGTTGCCATGAACGAAGGTGGTCCGTATCTCGCTGATGCCAACAGTTCACACCCTGTAGTTTGCCAGCCGAAAGATGTTATCTAGGCGCTGTTGGCGCTTACTGTTTTCGAAAGGCACCGGAATCTCCAGACGGTGATACACCTTTTTAATTGAGCCCAAGCCCCACTCCGCGCTTTGACGAATAGATGCTATCGCTCCCGATAACGCCTTTGCCGCTGCCGGAACGGAAGGCACCAGACGACTCGCATCGCCCTCCTTTAAGGGTGTAAGAATTTTGCCGGTCATACCAGCACTACACGGGAAAGCGCTGTTTGCCACTACCCCGTAGCGCTCGTCGGGCCTCAGCTCTCGCGAAACTAACTTTCGGCAGAAGTCCAGACTCGTGTCGCCATCATTCCACGAGCCTGGACAGTTGTGCTACGCCCAAACAATGAGCCCATCCGCCGAAAGCACAGTGTGCCTGTTACGAACACGCCATGTAGCCATCCGTTGTAGTGCGCATTTTGGATGTCACCGTCTGATGGCTACTGCACCTGAAACAACAGTAAGGCAATCTGTGGAGTTAGATAAGACAAATTATGAAGCAAATACAAACGGCGATGTAAATACCTTGTAGTTCTTGCCGTCCAAGAACCCCCAAGTAAACTGGAGCATGGGCTCTTTGGCAGCCACGAGCTGGGCTGGCGCTCGCTGCCTTGTAATTGACGGCCATACAATCCGAGCGGGCGGAACCCCGCACAGTGCCGATGCGAGCGCTTCCTCAGCCGCATTTAGAACTCGGGTAAGCGTCGTGGGAGGCACCCCGAACATCAAGCACAAGCGTCCGCTGTACTCAAACCCTACGCAGAACGCCAACAATAAGCCCAGCACCTGATGGTGGTGCTGGGGGCGACCACCTTTTGTGCTGTAGATAGGAATCTCGTAGTACGGCGCGAATATCGACAAGAGTTGGTTGAACAAGGCGCTGAGGCAGAGCGAAAGGAGTTAGAGATAAGTCAATCCATCAAATACAGCGAGCTTCCTTACCGAGACAGGCTCGTCACAGTTATCATATTCTCATCGGTTCCTTTAAGCCAGGTGTCCATCCACGAAGACTGCTCAGGCTCCTTTGGACAGTTGGTTGTAATGTAATGACGCATTCGGGTGAACCGCTGCCACTCCCAGCGCCTGCGCTCGTCGTGCAGTCGGCGCCTCAAGTATCGGAGCATCTCGAGAGAGCGAGGGCGCGTCTGGGACGACACACAGAGCATCAGCAGGCATCTTGTATCTGGGCGAGACATGGTGCTGGAAGAAGCGCGAGAGAATGCGAAGGGGGGAAATGACTCTGTTGCTCGGAAAGGATCGACGCGACCTTTCCCGCCGAGCGAGATCTTTACAAAAAAATAGAGATATTTTGTGAAAATTTGTCCATCTCCGGGTTGTCTCCTGTCGACCTACATAATGGGGTTAAGGTATTCATACTTCCAGCCGCAAAGGTCGTCGGACAGATAATTTTTAATGGTGGATTTGGCCTAGATGTTAATTACCACCGATTTGCAGGCGTTTGGCCCGGCGAGTAATGCGCCTAGTTGGGTGATCAGAAGTTTTCGATTAATCTTTTATCTAGGTTTTGGAAGGCACCCAGTGGTCTAAGGGGGCGGACTTAAGATCCACTAGACGTTACAGTCTGCGTGGGTTCAAACCCCACAGATACCAACGCGCACTCTATCTCTCTGTTGCAGAGGGTGGGGACTGTCAGCCACCATTTCCACTGCTTGCGCCGGCCTGGTGGGGGGCCTATTGCTGCTGTATTTTGCGGTCGGTAATGGCGAATGCAAACAACGCAAAAAATGGCTTCTGGCTGACGAAGGTAGGAACCGGCGCGTGTCTGAGGTGATGCGAACGAACTTATGAAAAAGCCTCGTCTTGATGATGGTTTTTTCGCATGACGAGGTGGGAATGTACTGCCAAAAAAGTGGGATTGAAGATAGGGAGGGGCCTATCCTCCGTGTACGTGGCTCCAGGGAAAAGTGGACGCCTTAGTCAAATGGTACGCGGAGTTGATTACTTCGAGGGAGGTGACGCGCTGATAGGCTACGCACGTTCACGTGGACTAGTGGACGATTCGACAGTGTTAGCATCGAGCCCAGTGTGCTCTCCCGAGGTACCCAGGGGCGCTGCTGACCCCCACATCAATAACGGTGGGTCGCAGTGCGTCGTCGAAACCTCTGTCAGCCAGCCATAAGAAGACTCGACCATGACGACAAGTGCCGATTCAACAGCGCCTGCCGCGAGTGGAACGATGATGAACGCGCATTCAGAGACAGTGGTGAGTACGGCGAGTCCATCCCGCAGAGCGAACACGAGAAGGTCGAGCAGCGCAACGACGCTGGATCCGACAGGCCGCCTCATGTGTGCGAGAGTGGCGACGGAGCAGGAGACGAACACGCCAGGCGAGCAGTATTCGAGTACGAGCGCAACGGAAGTAGCGATAGCTGCAGACGATATAAACTTGAGTGGAGTCACGGTGGATACGGGCTATGGATCTGAGGAGATGTCGGAAACCGAGTCGGACTTGGAAGCACCAGATCAATGGTCTGCTGTGGAAGACGTGGACTCGAGTGATAGTGAAGACGAGGACATCGCCGATTGTGGGTGGAACATTCTTGACGAAAACCGCTGTGGTGCGTACACTCTTACACGGTTATTACTGACACATATATCTGCTAACTAAGATTTTGCTTGACAGAAAACTCGACGAAGCTAGTGACCTGTATGACGGTCCTTGGGGGCCGACGGAATCCGCTGCTGCGTCCGCAGGGAACCCGATCGATATGTTTTATTTTATTTTTTGCCGAATTCAATGTGAAAGATGATTGCAGATGAATCAAACAAGTATCGTGCACAGTCTATACCTGCTATGGCGGAAGCCCAACGTGCTCGAATGCTACTAGCGCAGCAGAAGGACCACAGTATCAGTGTGCCGACGCAACAGGAGATTGAAGATCGGTTACGACAGCACAAACCTTTTCAGGCCCATGCGTTTACCCATTTTATTGGGTTGCTTATGGCACGGGCGTTGTCTCCAATGCGTGATGGTATTGCAAAGCACTGGGCGACTGCAGAAGATGGAGCGCTACTGTGTGGTACTTGGGGTCGCTATATGAAACGCGGTCGATATGAATCCCTTACGCGATTCCTTCACTTTTTGGACAATTCAAGCTAGTCCGCATTACACGACAAAGCTTGGAAAATCCGGCCGGTTTTACAGGTAGTAGAAACTACATTTCGACGTGGTTATCGCCTAGGTAGATCAATTTCTTTCGATAAGGGAATGATGCCAAACAAGAGCCGCTTCAATCCAATTCGGGTTTCAACAAGGAAAAACCGAATAAGTGGTGCACCAAGTTTTATTTGATATGCTGCGCTAAGACCGCGTACTGTGCGTTTTTCTAATTGATCTTTTGGGTACTCAGAACTGATAAGCTGACATTTTGTTTGTGCTTTTAGAGTTGAAGTGTACAGTGGCAAGGAAAAAGTACCCAAGAAGCATGTTGGACACGCAGCGGTGGTACGCAATATTGACGAAGGTGTTGCGTGGCCAACCAATGAAGCGTATGATCATTACCGATAACTTCTATTCTTTGGTGGCATTATCGCTAAAGTTGCGATCGATGGACTTGTATCATGTTGGAACGGTGCGGACGAATCGTTTGGGGTGGTGTAAGGACATTTAATACACACAGAAGAAGCGACCAAAAACAATTCTGAGAGGTACTTACCGCATCGCGCAAGCTGTGGATCACCCAGAGATCGTGGCCTTGTCGTGGATGGACTCACGACCCGTCAATATGCTAGCGACGGGTTATAGCACAGTGCCAACATCGGTTCTTTGGACAGAAACGGATGGAAGTCGAACGACGGTCCCATGTATGTTTATGGTGGCCGAATATCTCAAGGGGATGGGAGGTGTAGACGTCCACGCACAAATTCGGCTCCAGCGCTACTCGCTTAAAAAAAACCGTTGCCCTTCGGAAATACTATAAACATCTTTTTCTCGGCCTCGTGGACATGGCGGTTACGAATGCATTTACCACTACAAGTTTATGCAGAAGAAGAAAGGAGAAAAGGTGATCACACACGCGAAGTTCTTGCGCAAAATTGCATAAGGATCTGTTAGCTCTTCAAGCTTCGGACTTCAACCGTTTCAGAAGACAGATATTCCAGTGGACAAGCTGATATGGAAACCCACAAACTCGAGCAGGGCCAAGATCGTTATTCAAGCCAGAAAAAAAACGACGCCAGTATCTCTGCAAGATATGATCAGTTTTCACCGCGGGCAAGGGCTGCGAAACAACCTTTACGTGCCCTACGTGCTCGGCAAAGTTTAATGGGAGAGTTGCACTTTGTAACACGGTTCGCAGGCTAGCAGCTGGCAACACTTTACTTGCTCACAAATATGGCATTATTCGGGGAAGCCTGGAGCCCAACTACCACGGGATGTATCGAAGCGGATCCGTTTCCGAAGTGGAAAACGCAAACGACCTGAGGCTGCTTCAAACGAAAGCACAATTGCCTCGTTCGCGACCGTCTAATTCATCGAGAGCCAAGCCGTCTCCACAAATCTCCTGGTGTGATATCTGGATGGCTCGATGTTTCTCGAAGTTGCCGCAGCTTACAACTCGATTGTCAGACTAGGGGCGCGTGGATGACCCACTTCTCGGAATTGTGGCGGGCTGCCGACAGACTTGGGGCGAGCCGACCCACTTCTCGAAGTTGCGGCAGGCTGACGAACGCATTTCAGACTTGGGGTGAGCGGACGACTCAATTGCAGACTTGGGTGCGTGGACGACTCACAATTCAGACTTGAGGCGAGACGGTTAACGTTGCATGGCCACGACCCACATTGCTAAATTCGACAGCCATGCCATGCTGACTATAAATGTGCTGCTGGGGCGAGATGTATGGCTCGATGTTCAGAATTTGCCTCGGGTTTCAGCGCTGTGGTGGACGCGAAGATGGCATGCGCAGTGTTGGGAGGCGTCGACTCATGGTTCACAGCTATTGCGATGGTCGTGTGGATCATGCCGGGTTGATGAGAACATCGTGAACCTTATACGGCAGTATGATGGAGGTCCCGACGATTCTCACGATGATATGAATGTATTTTACTTGTACTTTTGAGAATAGACAACAGCGCTATGTATTGGGCTCCTCAAGAAAAGTAAAATTCTGTATTATGACTTTGGCTATATGAATCCTGCAGCAGTCTAGTCTACTTAGCGACACAATATGTCTTACATTGTCAAATGAAATCGCTGATCGCGAATGAACGCTTCCATCTGGGCATGAAGTCGAGTGTATAGCGTCGCTAAGCGCAAGCTGCCGTTCGTTTCCTCCAAGAGCTCGTTCACGATCTCGGCGACCTCCTCAAGCGGGAACGCTTCGTTCTCGATCCATCTTGATCGACAGCACCGGAAGATAATATTGGGCGGCTCCGCTAACAAGCAAGACAAACCAAAATGTGAACAATACAGTGTGTAAGATTATCCAATGTCATCTTGCACGTACCGGGTTGGCCTCCAAATAAGCGCCAAATCGAGCGTAGGGGCGGGCGTTGGCCTCCCGCTGGAAGTTTTGGCGCAGTCGATAGGCTTACCCGTCTCCGTGAAGTTGAAAATGGTTCCCGGCGCACCCTCCATCTCGCGAGCCACGTAGCTTTCTTGGCCGGTAATAAAACGAATCCCATGTGCGCCATCTTGGCGCAGCGGTTGGATGGTCATCGTGAACCCGGGGACGTGGTGATGCGGTCCTCGCTTGACTGAAGCTCCTCCACGAGGCGCTCGTGCATCGACGTGACCTCAGTCATGCGCCGCTCCAGAGAGTTGATTCAGGCTATTTTCTCCGCATGATGCGTCGTGATAAGCATCGCAATCTGGTCGCTCTTAGTAGCAATGTCGTCGCCCAAGCGCGTGTTCTCGCGGCGAGGGGAGGCGGGAAATGAGATGCACTGGCTTCAGTGGTGGGGGGAGGACCGGGTAGATAATGTTCCAGTATTCGATTTGAAGGGAAACTAAATATTACAGATATTACGACTAGCACGCAGATTGCTCGGACACTGACGAACCAATGGTAAGCTCCGCACTAAGGCCTCCCATTCCAATCAGCGGCGGCTTTTTTTCAGTGGGTTTGTACAGAATAATCGCGCGGAAATGGTAAGCATTCTTAACTCAAAAATGTGGCTATTCTTTATAATACAGAATTTTTATCGGGGTTGAAAGGATTAAGATCCGCTGGACGTTACAGTCTGCGTGGGTTCAAACCCCACAGATACCAGCGCACACTCTACCTCTCTGTTGCAGAGGGTGGGGACTGTCAGCCACCATTTCCACTGCTTGCGCCGGCCTGGTGGGGGGCCCTGTTGCTGCTGGATTTTGTGGTCGGTAATTTATTTTTCAATCGCGTGCTGGGTGCCGCCATGGCGGTAATTTATGCTCCTGGGCCCCGTGTGCGCCGGGCAGTAGCTTCAAATGTTACGGATACGCCCGGGCGGCTCGTGTAGAAGGCTTGTAACCGTGGCGGCTTCCACTAAGTTTGTACACTTGCTTTTGCACAAGCTTTTAAAACTTGGTTAACAAACTTTGTTCCTCGATCTGACCTTATGCGTCGGATTTTGAACTTATCTTCTCGTTTGAACTAAAAAAAAAGAACGTTTTAACTTTGACAATAACTTTCACTTTGTTGCGCAAAACGTAGGCCCACCGTCAAGATTTATGGTCGCCAATGATACTCAAGAAGTATCTAATTTTTCACAAAATGTTGTATACTTCCATTGTTTCGATGGGTCTCATTGTGTCTATGAGGACGGCTTCTGTTATTCGAAAGACTTCTGTTATTCGTATCCAACAGGATAACGGTGATCAGCATGTGGAGGAAAATCATGATGAGGTCCTCGCGGCTGGTAAGTAAGGTGGCTAGAATATCCAAATGTTGTGCCAGCCACCTCGATCTCCAGAGTGTATTTATCCTTGATTTGCGGGTTGTTTTAACTCTATTTAAGCGACCAGTATCGACAACCTGTAAACCAGATCAATGGGCTAATCGAAGCATTAGGTAGCGCTTTAAACAGTGTTCAATACGAAGCTATTGAGGAATGCTTCCTCACTTTACAAAAAGTGTTGGAACGCATTATCACGAACGAGGGAGGCAATAATTTTAAGCTCCCTCAAGCTCGTAAGACTGTCGGTCCGACTGGTCTCGGTCCAACGTCAATTGTAACGACAGCGTCAACTATAGAAATGTTTACAAAACACTGACGTCTCAGATTCTTAATCAACAGAGCCACATTTTAAAGCTGAGCATTTATTCTGTAATTATGTACATAAAACCTTGATGTTCGGTGATTGGATAAAATTACCATGAGGCCGAAATCAGCATAACAGGTAATACAGTCAAACCTGTTTATATGAGGCCCCCTCTGGTGACCGCCAACAGCAGTGACTCATATAAGATGGACTCATGTAGCCCAATTGTGTGGTACACATTACAATCATGTAGCCGTCGCAGTAGTTTGTTCTTCTCCGCATCTTTATTAAACTTCTACGCTCGGTATCATTTTTTTCACAGACATCACGAATGCAGTTACTTAAGCTACTACTGGCCATAGTGGCTCTACGTATTACTTACTACTTGTAGTTGAAGCAGCAGAACGTCATGTAAGTACATGGCCATATTCGACAGGTTTTTTTTTTACGAAACTGTGTAGCTTCGTGCTTTTCAAAGTTTTAGACATCGTGATGTGTGCGTGTGTTTTCTTAAGCTTAAAGTAATTGGTCATATACACTTATAGTAGTGCAGTATCTCAAATAGAAGGGATAGTTAGAATGTATGATAAGTGCATTACGGTTAAGGGTCGAGCAAAGCAACTCGACACTTGTAAATCGTCGTTTGCAAGATTTATATGCTTTCAACTTGTGTTATCGATTTGTTCCGGTATGTGCTTACATACTCATTTGTGGACGCAGAGGTGTAGGAAAGTGTTTTTTAAGATTTCAAGTGTTTCCTCTGGAGCATTTTGAGTCATATAAACAGGTTTGAGTCATTTTGGTTCCCAAAAAACTGGCTCATATACCTTGTTTGCATATAAACTGACACCATACAAAAATTAAGTCAAAATTTTGGTTCCGCTAAAACCTGAATCATATAAACGGTGGGAGAGGATCATATAAACAGGTTTGACTGTAACACCTCACATATTTGAGCGCCTTATACGGAGTGCTCCGCATGTTTCTGGCGCGTGTGCTATTGTGTACAGGGTCGCCAAGTTGAAGCAATCGCGTGCTACTTTTGTTGTAATATCGCTAGTTTCCATGGAATTACGAAATAAAACCTTATTTATCGTAAAAGTGTGTTTGCATTTGTGTTCTTCTGAGAGCCGTAAAAATAATAAAAAAAACACTGCGAACTTCGCCCTATCACGGGTTTTTCAACGCGGGAACGCTGGTTTTGGCTTGTTTGTGTAGGCGACCTTATAATAGAAAACTTAACTACCTATAAGAATTGGTGTGACAGAGAAGTACCGGGGTGAATATAGGTTGCAGCTCTCTACATGCAAATTGTAGTATGTCCCATTGAATGAACTTGCAACAAATACTCATTTGTGTTTTTAAAGGATAACCTTGTACATTCTACAGTAACTTCCCACAATTTGATAACCTGTCCTTTCTCGCCAAAACTCACTTAAGCTATTTGACTTAGCATGTGGTACCAGTGCTATATCACTAAACTGTACTGACATAATTCATGTTGGACTCATCAAAGACAACTTAACAGTACCAACAAATGTGAATCTCAGCTTAGAGCCCTGTCCAAATGGAAACACTTAGTCTGAGTAGCGCTGCTTGGTCAGGAAGACAGACTCACTTGAAGTCAATCCATAGCCGCATCCTGTATACAAAACCCATAGGTTGCCGTTAGCCCAGTGATCGATATTAATAAAAATGGATACAGTCGGCTTACCGTAAGTCGAAGGCCTTCGCCTTTCCTTCCAAATCCTCAGCGGCGGGCATGACCTTGACATTGTTGGCAGGCACGACTGTGTTACCGTCGAACTCATCACTGTCGTCCTCACTATCGCTCTCCGCAAAGCTGGACAGGCCACACTTCCAGTCGGTGTCATTGCAGTGTCGCTCGCCGTTGGCTCATCCTCAACTTCATCCTTCGGCTGATCCTTTACCGCATTTTTCCTTTGGATAGTCCTCGTTTGCCGTGTCCTTCGGCTTTTGATGTTGAGGCGCTAAAGAACCGCAGCATCCACCGGAATCTCCTTGTCGTGGAAGGTGGCTGCACCTTTTGTACACATGCATGGTCCGTCTTCCTGACTTTGAGTGGGCGAGGCTCGCTAAAAATGTCGTTTCGAATGCCACCCTTGGTCATGCCCTTCTTTCTCATCGGACAGATCTTCTTGAAGTGGGACCCAATCCCGCTCTTGTCATTGTACACGCCTTTGCAGTAGAAGTAGGCGTTCGTGCGCTCATCGTCCATCGGCAGCAGCATTGTCTTGCGCCTGCCAGACTACTTCAACGGCCCCGTCTTTGCACCAGTCATTCATTTGGCAACATAGTTGACCGGAATCTAAGTCGGGCGCAGAGGCGTCTTGCTCACCGCCTGACTGTCGGCCTTGCTCTTGTTGCCAAAGATTGCCTTCTTTCGTTTCAATTTTCCAGCGTGAATTCTTCCTGCAAGAATGTGAAGCTAGGTCCCCAAAAAGGACTGGGTAGTAGTGCAAGCACTTTCCCAATCATCAGCTGCTTTCGAAGCAAGAGCACACGAAGCGTTTCATGTTCTTGGTGTTTCAGCCGGTTTCTCACGGAAAAGTATCGTGTTGATCTTAGACAACGCACCTGCCCACAATCAGACCGAGGATCTCGTCCACGATCGATGTGATCTTGTGCTGCTTCGGCTGGGCCCCTATTCGCCAATGCGCAATCCCATCGAAGGTACGTAAGCTTACGCTACATCTTACTCTGTGTGTGCTCTAACAAGCTGCGTTTACCTACAATTGGCAGGCTGCTTCAGCGCCTTGAAAGCACACACCAAGGGTTACTTTGCCGCTCAGCCTCGAGGGGGATGATGAATGTTCCCTACGGTTAGAAGGCCGAGCTGCGAATAAAGCTACTCGAGGAGGCAGTCGAGCATGCGATGCCATGCATGGATCTCCGTCTGATCAATAAATGGCTCACCACTGTGCGCTGTCCGTGGCGGCCGCCATCCGCGGCGAGCCCATGGAGTACGGGACTTAGCTGTGGACTAAATCCACTTTGGAGTACAAGCCAAAATTTTAGTTTACTTTTTTTAAATTAATTGCAATTTTTGACTCCCATTCCATATTGGTTCACACTGTCGCGAACTTGAACGGTCAAAGGCGTATAGAGTGCAAAGCATGGTGTCTTGCAATGCACCTTGTACGAAAGCGACAGCGCATCAAATGAATACATTCATAAATCGAGAGTGTTGTAGCCTCCAACCGTCACCTGAATAAGGTTTTACACATTAGTATCAGACTAGTAGAGAGGCCCACACACGTAAGCACAGCCTGATGTTTATATTAAATGTCGAATCTGTTGCCATAACTATCTAAATTCGAGTAAATTCACTATCCTACATCTGATCCCCTCTCCAAACATCACTTTATATTGCAACGTATCTGAGGGGATACCGCAGAGTATTCAAGATGATACCGTTACCTACGCTAGAACAGGCTTCATGCTAACGTGGCGCAATTTTTCCTTATCATTATCTGCACCACCCGCTGTGGTTCTCTAGAACGTGCTCGGTTAGTTGTGAGTAATACACCACCGATTAGCTTGCACACATGCATGCTGTCAATATCAAGTGATAGAATCGCTGTAGATTCCGGAGCGGTTTCTTCTTTCTACTGTTGTTCCATTGGATAGTAATATCCAAACGCACTTCCTCTGTGCTTTGTGCTGTGTGACCCCGTCATAGTAGAGGTTTTGTTATACATGCAAAACCCTACCGTCTTTATTACCTCACTTCTCATTTTTGCTTACTACTCCATTCCAGATCAATTGTTCTGCTCAAGTTTCTATACCATTTGCCCCCTTTTAGACTTGATTTTAGTATATACAGTTTCAGAGAAACGCCCAATTATTTGTCGATGTATATCTTATTGAAAAAAGGCCGTGTTTAGCTCAAAAAGTAGGCATGCAATCGCCCTAAAAGCCTGTATTGCTAACATATAACGATGCCTATGCCAATTATGCGGGAAGATGCGCGCACCATTCATGAAGGCTCGGTCTTTTGATAATTTTGAGACCAATCACGTCGTTGTCCGATAAAAATTGGCCAGTCCCGGGACGCCTCAGGCAAAGGGGCAAGTGATATTAAACGGAGTGGTACCTAACCGCCCCCCCCCCCCCCCCGATGTTCATACAGCAACAGAAATGTTGTACGTACAACATGTTAAAACATGAGTGGATTAGCTGCATACGTCAGGCCTTCCTGCAAATGAACAGAAATTGGGCTCGTGGGCTAGATTACGGGATATAAACGTAGATAAACCGTATGAATGCATGCTAGAGTAAACACAGAGCGATACTGTAGCTACATAGATTCGTGTTAGCCACCGTATCCCGACCTCAAAGGGAACGGTTCGCTACAAACGAGTAGGTTATAAGACACTGTATTTTGGTAGAGGTTAACTTGTTCGTAGTACAAACTACAAGTTAACTATACAACAACCCACACAACTCAAATGGTTGGCTTGCGGAGCTACAGGTACCATGTACCATGTACTCGGGAGAGTGACGCCCGTCACTCTTCATGTAATGGGTACACTTGATTGTACCCCGTTACATCCTCCCCCACTTAACTGAGAATCACACCTGATTCTCCCATCAGCTTCGAGAGAATCCGAACACTCAAAGGTCGAATTCTCGGGCACCGCCGCCGCAAGGCTGGCGCACCTCATTGCCACGCCCATAGTGACTTGCGCCCGCAGCGGGCACCCCGTGCGGCATCCCCCTGCACTCGGCGATGTTGGCCGCAAAGCCGACGCCTCTAGTAGCCGTACCCACAGCACTAGCAAGCGCAGAGTGCCTCGGCACGGGGCGCATGTGCCTCCAAACTTGCGGTTTCCCTCGTAGACCACCAGCTGTTGGCGTTGCATGGCCATCGGGCCTCGCCGGCAGGTTTGTACTACGGTGCCCCCCGTGAGGGACGGCACCTTTCAGGTCAGCGCGTAGCGTAACCATGGAGAGAGCTGTACTGCTCATCTCCGGCCATCACAGCGGCCCGACAGGGCCTTGCTCATCACGGCAGGGCGTGCCGGTCGACCGATTACATCGGCTCGACCCATGGGCTATGATCAAGCGTTGACCACAGCCATGAAGCGTCATGCTTCAACGTCGTGATGGCCTGAGCGGTCATGGCTGCTTCCAGCAGCCCGCTCATTATACAGAGCAGCGCGGCGGACTTGTCCAAAGCCCTGCCCCGCGTCACGGTCATCGTGACGCCGACGCTGAGGTGTCTTCCATCGACACCAGGGTACCGCAAAGGCACTTCATCACGGTGCGAGGTGCATTGCCCTCGGTTTCTCAGCCGAGATGAGACCTGCGCTCATTGCGATCTCAGTCTCCCGGAACCAGAAGTGAAGGTTCTCACCTTCGAGTCGCCTTTTCGCTCTCCAATCTTGGCGGACGTGCGAAGACTTGGGCGTATACGCGCGAAGCGATGTCGCCTGGATGTTTTACATCCTGGGCTCAGCTGTGTGAGCAGCTTCAAGCCGCGTTCCTCCCGGCGAACAACGAGTTCCGCTAGCGCTCGCGCTTCCTTGCCTGCAAACAAGGGGAGCTCGAGCTGTACGCGTACGTACAGGAGATGCGCACGTTGGCAGCATCGCTGGCGGGGAACCTACTATCGGAAGACGTCAAGATGACGGTCTTCGTGGACGGCCTGAAGGCCGGTTTGGCGCGCACGCAGCTGTTCCGCGTGCGCACAACCACTATGGGGGAGGCGATCCAAGTCGCCCTCCAGGAAGAGTACAGCCACAGGCAGGCTGGTGCTCTGGCTGTTGTACCAGAACCCATGAATCTGAGTTCAGCTGAGCAGTATTCTGTCCGCTGCTATGACTGCGGCGGACTGGGACACTATCAACGTGTCTGCACATCGCCAGGGTCTCGGAAGAAGACCTACCCGAAGACCAGAGGGTCAAGAGGGCGCCGACGCCATGCACCGTCAGGCGCTCAAGGGGGACACAACCACCAGTAAGGACGAGGGCCTTGCTGGGGTTGGCCCTAGTCTTTGTGATGGGTGTACGGATGGCGTACACCACAGAGACCCGGGGTCCCTTGAGAGCACTGATGATCGCATTGGTGAAGGACAACGGTGGGTTGTCGGTAGTACACGTGAATGTACGGGGGTAGTGGTATCCCTAGACATGATTGAGTCTGGGACGTCGCGCGGATGCTCGCACGTCGCCAGATGTGTCGGTTGGAATAACGACACCAGTTTCGAGACTCGGCGAGAGAGTCGAAGCACAAGGGCAGGTCTCATTGGCCCAGGCCGGGCCAAAGAAGAACCTTGGGGTCCGCTGTGACCCTGGCTGCCGCGTGTGAGGACGCGGGCAGCAAATCGAACCGCACATGGAGCAGTACAATGCCCCGGATATGGTGCCGAAGATGGCCCTGGGCATGGAACCGTATATGCCCTCGGTTTGGACAAGTATTATTTGGCGCTGAGTGCGCCGTGTAAGCAGCACGGACCTCGATCGAGTGGCGCGGCAACGCCTTTGAGGCTAAGCCGGTTCTCTGTTTCGGCCAGATTGGTGAGTCATGTTCCCAACTCTGGCCAGACACAAGGGCATCCGATGGGACCGCCAGGGCGCTGGAAGCGTCCGACAAGAACAAGGGCGTCATCAAGGACATGATGATCTCCATGGAGAAGATGCAGTGTATCTGCAACCAAGGGCTATTAGGCCTGGCGTGTAGGGCTGCCTCGACAAGCAGTTCCAGCGCAGAGAGCCGTTGCTCTTCATGGGCATTGACAAGGGTGGTGTTCGATGACACCTCCAGGTGGGTAACCAAGGACCACTCACTAGCGGGTAACTTAGTTCCGCACAGAGCATTTAATGCTAAGGAGGACGCTCAAAGCACCTCCGACGTGGGTAACCAAGTACCACGGACGGTCGCCCAGACCATAACTGAAGAGGAAGGCGCTGCAGGCACTTCCTTCCTCCCCTTCGAACGGAGGCACAGCTAGCCGCAAAGGCTTAGACTGCACCCGTTTGGGCTTACTCATCTGAGCCAGCAGGTTTCCCTGCACATGAGCGATGAGCCCGCGTTCGTACTCGTCAAACGCTCTCACCCGCTCGACCTGCTCGGCTGGCGTCGCCGCCGCCAAGCTCCGGAGGGCATCACTTCCGAAGATGCCCGCCATCTTCCGCACTGACTCTAACTGCGAGTCAGTCAAGTGAGGAAACTCGCTTCGGTCCATCTTGGCTCACGGACCTGAGCCACCGAGGATTCAGGTAGACCAATCTATCCGCGTAGGCGTAGGATTGACTACTAGCGCTACCAAGTGTGACGGGGTCACACAGCACAATGCACAGATGAAGTGCGTTTGGTTATTACTATCCAGGTAAACAACAGTTCACCAGTTCCCGGCCGCAAAGGGAACGGTTCGCTACAAACGAGTAGGTTATAAGACTGACTGTATTTTGGTAGAGGTTAACTTGTTCGTAATGCAAACTACAAGTTAACTATACAAAAGCCCGCACAACTCAAATGGTTGGCTTGCGGAGCTACTGGTACCATGTACCATGTACTCGGGAGAGTGACACCCGTCACTCTTCATGTAATGGGTACAATTGATTGCACCCCGTTACATCTACCCTCTATTACAAAACCGTGCTCTGCCCGGAACAGCTCTGGATTTTACGCTGCTCTTGGGCATACATATATGGAGGAATTACTTTTAAGTAATGATGAGCTTAAAAGCTCATCAGGTAAACCCGATTTTGTAAAAACTTATGTAGGTCTCCACAGAATGACGAGTACTTAGTAGTAGATTGGTGACCATGAATTATACCTATTTAAACTATCACTCGGCTCCGACCCTGTCACCGCGGCTCGCTTCAAAATCTACCAAAATCGGTAACGTTGCCCCAAAGGGGGCAATGTGCCATGTTGACGAATGTTTGACGTATGACTCCCCCCGATGTACACTAGTTAATAAGCGAGGAATTACTCTGCATACGTAGGTAAGGGCTAATTTGTGGAAACGTTTCTAGATTGTTGACCTACTTATAAGTAGGTCAGGCCATCGCACGAAGCCAGCAAAGCAAGCCACCCGTATGCGGTTTGTTGCGAAGCACGGGGATTGCAAACCCAGAACACAGCTATGCCCTTCTAGAAAGCGGGGGCAAAGGGTGGAAGCCGAAGCGGGCTTTTTAGGGTTCTATCCAAGCGACTGTAGTGAACGTTTAGGCTTCAAAACTTCAATTTTGTCCATTTATGACCGCCCCCGAACCGCCCCCGAATTGTTTTCGGGTTGCACCCTATTTTTTTCGGCTGGCCCCACCCTGGTATACATGTACTGCCGCCGCATCTTGAAAAAGAAGATATATATGAAAGTAAGGCTATCCTGGCTAGTTATTTTGATTTTGTGAACGGGTATATTTTCAACTTTTGCTCCTGGATTCGCAGCGCCGTTACCCCCCCCCCCCCTCCCCGATCTCTTCAGTCATGTACGAGCGTGGATACCCTAAGGGTTCTCGCCAGAAAAATACAATATAGCGCCAGCTGGTACGGCAGCTCGATAAGGGAACTCGATTACGGCTTCAACTAGGGCTACGCTTAGGCTGGGATAGCAATTTTACGGGAGTAGCCAGGGTTTTCACGTAATAGCTCTGTCTGGAGGTGTGTCGGGTGCACCTCAGACGATGCATGAAGTCATTTCCAAACTGAGGCCAAAGCGTCAGGACCCCCGTGTTCGAGTGGCTGGTAATGTACTATGCTAGCTTTCAAAATTTGAGGGTTACATCTAAAAGTTGGCCTCATGCATTTAGGGAGCCTGCGGTTACACTTTCGATCTTGTAGCTACTACATTTGTACTTCTTAGTTAATACTTGTGTTGACCTCACAGCGCTCATGAAGAAGCAGTGATGCACTGGCGTGGCCATGAATATAACTCATAGACACTATAATGACCCGGTGCTTTCAAAAAGGATAGGTACATATATACACATGAATATAACAAGCTGCAAATACTTGCCAAGCAGCGTGCGTTTGGTTTTAGTTTCTCTTTTTCGCCACCTCTTCCAAATTTGCTATATCTTATCTACTTTTTTCGCATTACTAGGCAGGATATGCCACGAGCTGCCCATGGGTAATGATAAAAGTCTCCTATAAAACTGTTAACAAAAACAACAACGGCAGATTCGTCAAGACCCTCCTATCCTAGCTTTCGCGGGGCCTAGTGCCGTCTTCATGCTAGTTCAGGGGCCATGGAGGTGGTACTCGGGCAGTTGTTGTAGCTCGCGTACAAGCTGAAGGCAGATAGATGGGTAGGTGCGTAGGCATTTTGTGGTAGAAAGCGAAATGGCAATACGGTTGATGTGGTCGTAAAGCCACCTACGAATAGACAGTAAGTGAGTGACTCGGGCGGCGGGTCACTACCATGCAGAAAGACAAATATTGACGCTGGTCATGCTGGATAATTCGGACCTCGCTAACTGAGGCAACTTAACTGAGGCCGGTAAACTGAAGCCCTGCTATGCCAGTATCAAAAGAATCAATCAGAACGACGCAGTCCGTAACGGAAAATCACCTTAATGCTATTGGCTGGAAATGATGATACATAAATACCACTTATTCCGATTTAGATGCCGAGCGCAGCGAAGGCAGCCCCGTCGCCGAAGACGATCCCCTCATACGATATTGCGGGTCCGCAGGGCCCGCCCAACCTTTGTAGTACTAACTAAACATTGAGAGTAGTGCAGCGAGCCGACGAGGCGAGCGGAACGGGGGCGCTTGCACACCCAGTAGTTCTAACGTATACTTACCGCCGCGAAGCGGCGGAGCTCGGCTAGTTAATCACAACGACTCTGGATCCATGAACGCGCTCATCAACACGTAGACGTAATTGTAGGAATGAACTCTTACTATTACGTGTAAAACGCATGGTAATGACCCACATCGTCGCGGAGCGATGCCGAAATCATCGCCACTGGAACAGTTCAAGCCGGGATCATGTTGACCGAGCGAAAAGAATCCGACGGATGTTGCTTAAGTGGGAGATTAATTAGATGTCGCAGGTATATATAGTTGATTAGGAGATATTCAGTACAATAGGTAATTTGTCTTAATCTCAACCGGATGGGTCAACGTAGCAGCATAAATTCATTAGGTACGAGGTTATTTATTATAGCAGGCATTTCAACAACAACATGACCAACAGTCAGTATCATATTGACCAGGTATTTGATGTGAGATAATGGCACCTCAGTGGCATCCGCCCATGGACTCTGGATAAATCCAGAGAATTACCCCATGACTCATTTTTACGTTAAACACATGTAAATCTGAAAAATACTGAAACATATATTCAAAAAGGCAAATTGCCAGTTTAGTAGAGATTTCCGATGACAATTTTTAGCCAACCATCCTGATTGTAATCTTGGCAGAAATGTACTGAGTTAGGTATCACATTGTAGCTCAATATTTCACCTATCAGAGACGATACCAGCTAACCGATTTCAAGCAATATTCAGCGTATTTAACGCAAGTTACTAAGCCCTTGTCGAATTCGAGGTCGTGCCAATTTAGTAGAGATTTTATCAGGGAGTTTGTATTGAAATATCAGCTGTTTGTTCCCTTGTGCCCCTCAAAATTATATTAACTAATCATGGGAGCTATACGCGAAATACCACAGCTGCAAAGTTGTTGCCTCAAGGCGAGTACCCTGTGCGAGTTGTGGCAAACTTTAACCCCCCCCGCACTCGCGGGGTTTTTCGGTCCCTGGCTTTGATCAATATACACCATGTTAAAGCTGTATACTACATGTTAAAAGTATGCGTACTTGATCTAACTATTGCCTTCCGTAAGTACGATTAAAATGATTGGTCTATATTGTGTGTCTATTAATACCACTGTTTCACTTCTCCAATGGACCCGTTCAGCTGCGCTACATGCAAGGCGCGCATCGTGCCACCACCGCTCGGCATGGACCGCCTCGAGCTAAAGGCGTGCGGG